>OMOU01095070.1:0-27090 GCA_900312585.1 Malacocephalus occidentalis
TGGACACCTCCATCCTGTATTCAGAAGTGTCTTCTTTTCCTGCTGCCAGAATTTTTAACATGGCAGTTCTGTCCTTCAGAGTGATTTTGTATTTACGACCACTCGTCATCTCCTTTCCATCTTTAAACCATTTGACCTTGAGGTCTGGGCTTCCAGTGATTGTGCATTCCAAGGTGGCTGAATCTCCTGCAGTCACACTAATAGACTCTGCAGGTTCTAAAAGTCTGGCAGGCTCTGAGGTAAGACAATTGCATTAGTTGTATGGAAATAACTGGCTAAATGTCCTAAATAGTGTATTTCTTATACATCATGGGGGAATAACTTTTTTTACTGACCTTGAACAGTCAAAGTTGAGTCACATTTCTGTTGCCCTGCCTCATTCTCTGCTTGGCATGTGTACTTTCCACTATGGCTGATAGTGACACTTGATATTGTGAGACTGGCAACATTGTTCTCAAACCGCATGCTGATATTGGGATCATCATCTCTGAGGATCTCAGAGTCTTTCATCCATTTAATGGTAATTGGAGCTGAGCCTTTTACGCTGCCATGAAGTTTGACTGTGTTTTCCAACACTGCCGCAATGCTCTCAACTTTCTTTGAGAATGACGGTGGATCTACACAAAATATGTCAAATGTCATCATTCAAGTTCAACTTAAGAACCAATAAAATCCTTTCAATAAACCCACAAGTACTAACCTTTTAGTTTAGCTATTGCTGTAGTGCTTGTTTTACCCACATCATTAGAAGCAACACACTGGTAATCACCAACATCTGCAGTTTCAAATGTCTGAATCTCCAACCGTGCCAGAGACTCCTGGGAAACCACCTTGTATCTTTGATCAGAGGTAATAGCTTTCTTGTTTTTGAACCAAGTGATTTCAAAAGGACCTGTTCCTGTAATTTCACACTCAAGATGAGCTGTATTTCCTTTCACAGCCTCCACTGTCTGCAGCTCCTTCCTAATGGAGGGTGGTTCTGGGAGGCAGGAGGATATTAACATTACACATAGCAAGGCCTCCTGTTATAACATGTCTTCACTTTTCAAATAATTTGACAAACCTTTAACTGCTATCAGGGTGTTGCAGCTATCACTGCCAGCATCATTTGATACCTCACAGATGTATGTCCCACTGTCTGTAACAAGAACATTCACCATCTCCAAAGTGGCTGCTCCATTCTTGAAGGACATTTTATATTTATCTCCATGGCTAAGCTCTCTGTCGTTGCAGAACCAGTGGACACAGAGTTCTGGAGATCCTTTTATGGTGCAGTGTAAGCGGGCAGCTATGCCCTGTTTCCAAGTCAAATTCGGCTCCATCTTCTTGACAAAGGCAGGGGGCTCTAGAATTGTGCAGTTCATTTGTTTTATCATTGAAAAGACATAAACATGGTATTACTACCAAGAGAGAAATACTAAAGAAAAGCAAGATATTGTGTTAGCAGCAGCACGAGAGGGCTCAACAATACACCACCAGCGTGGTGGAGGACGCAAAGATATTGTGCATCTGTTCATGAAAACATGGAAAGCACACCCATAATACTGTAAGACCTTACCTTGTACTGTAACCTGAGCCTGGCAGGTCGAACTCCCTGCCTCATTTGTGGCTGTACAGACATATTTCCCAGAGTCCTTCAGTTTAGACTTGGGGATCTCAAAAACAGCCACTTTGTCCTCAAAGGACATTTTACATTCCATGGTCTGGTGAACCTTTCTGCCATCCCTGGTCCAAGTGACAGACACACCAGTGTCTTCATCCACCTGGCACTCCAGGTGCAGTGCTTCATCGACAGCTGCAGACACTGGCTCAAACATCTTCACAAAGCTGGGTTTAGGGATGACCCTGAGCTCTGTGGTGAAGGTAGCAGTGCCAACAGGGTTGGAGGCTTTACAGAGGTACACACCCTGTTTGGACAACTCAAGACTTGTAATCTGAAGGGAATACTTGTTCTTTTCACTTTTCATCAAATAGCTCCCCTCAGAAGAGATTGCTATGTTGTCCTTGTGCCAGACAACTTCCATGGGTGAAGTTCCAGTGACTGAGCACTGGAACAGGGCTTGTTTACCAACATATAATGTCATTGGCTCTGGTTTTGAAACAAATACTGGCGGGTACATTTCTAAGGAGAGTAGGTAGAACATATAGAAAAACAGGGTATAAAAATGTTCCAAACTTTGACAAAAAGTAAACTTGGCAAATATGTGGACGTAACGTGGATGGTGTAAATAACACAAATAAACAACTTCTTACCAGCATGGTTTCACAAATACCACTCTGTACCTCAAATAAAAGGAAGATTTAAAGACCACACTGTGGTTCTCTTACCGGTGACGGTGACGGTGGAGGAGCAGCTGTCAGAGCCGTGCTGGTTAGAGGCCTTGCAGCTGTATTCGCCACTGTCGGCCTTGCTGGGGCTCTGGAGATCCAAGGCGGAGCTGCTTGGACGACTGAGGATCCGGTATTTGTCACTCTGCCTTATCTCCACACCAGACTTGTACCATTTGAAGGTCACGTTTGGGGCATCTTCAACCACACATTCCAGCTTGGCATAGTCGCCCACGTTGATCTCCAGAGATTGTATCTTCTGCTTGAAGACTGGTGGTACTGAGGCACAGGACAAGATAAAATTAGTCATTACATCAATATATGAATCTACAAACAAACAAATCATGATAGAAGTAATGCTCTGGAACAGGAATGGTGGAATGCACAGCAATGATGGGAGAAATTCCAAAAGGTGACTGTGGAAAAGAAAGATGATGACTGCAAAAAAGAGAATGGAGGTATAGGAAGAACAGTGACCCCATGCTGAATAAGTGTTTTATAATGTAATGATGTTCTGAATGCTCTGCTCAATTATGTAATGTTCTGAATTAAATAATGGTGTCCTTAATGGTGTTCTGAATTTTGTGTTCTGATGTATATTTTAAGAGCATTAACATGGGGCTCATGTTCTGGCCAGAATAAAAAACAAAATACATTTGAAAGGATGGAGTCCTGGAAACATGCATGAACCAGGAGCTGGTGGAGAGAATGAGACGTTGATGAGGTGAAAACAAACAGAGCTTAGAGACATGCTGTATTGACTTTAATGGACCAGATTCATTATAGCCAGATGCTGGTCTACTACTGAACTTGACTGAACTCGCCAAGCTATAGAGATCGGCTCTACAGGCCCATAACAAGATGTTTCCATGGTGAGTTAGTACAGTGACCTTCTGAAGAGTGAAATGAAAACTGTGATCCAACAACGTTCAATAAAATGGAGCTTCCTAAAAGAGCAATTTCTAAGGTAAAGGTTATTACATTGATGTGACTGGTGTGCATGGTTCTGTTAGTAGGTTGCATGTGGAGTGATAGATAGATACATGTTGGTGGCCTAGGTTCAAACCTCTTGAGACCACAGTGAGTCTTGAAGATGTTGTTGTCTTGCCAGCTTCATTCTCAGCCTCACAGATATATTGTCCTTGATGCTTCTCCTTGATAACTTTGTTGATAACCAGTGTGTATGTGTCATTGTCTTTAGAACACCTGAACTCTTTGCCAGACTTGACCAATTTTCCATTGAAAAGCCAGTTAACCTTGGTGACATTCTTTATGGTGGTGCTAAACATGACCATACTGTCTTCATCAAGAGACAGATCCTGCAGAGAGGTGACTATGGCAGGTTTGGACACTGTTAGCTCCTGTCTAAAAGTCTCCTCCCAGCTCTCACTCTCAACGGTAATGTCTATTGACTGCTCTATGGGGCTGGGGTGAGGGAGTCGGATGTTGCCTACATTGGCAGAACCTACGTCTTGCTTCATGGACATCACTTCCTGTCTGCTCACCTGCACTGTCTGCTCAAAATCCACATGGGCCTTCCTAGAGATCTGGACAACCTGGGAGATGGGTGACTGTTTCATCACCTTGGCTTCCTGAATGACCACCTGCTGCTCTGCGGTCAGGGACTCTAGTCCCATGCCAGATTCTGTTTTAAGAGCAGCAGCCTGAGACTGAGTGGCAGTAAAATCTACCGAACTTTCTGCTACGTGGATGGACTCAACCACAGATGACAGCATTTCCTTTGAGAGTGCAGACATAACCTGTATCCTCTGAGGCCTATCTAGTAGCATAGTACTGGGCTGTTCTGAAGTCAGGACCTGGGACTCCTGGTAAACTATGGAATGGAAGGCTGCCTGCAGTTCTGACCTCAGATCAGCTATCTGGGGGTACTCACCTTCAAAAGACAAAGATATTTCTATGGGGACACCAGATGATGTGACAATGTATGTAAACATTGCCTGTTTTGGCTCGATCTGAACCTTAACTTCCTGGACCTGTGCAGCCTCTAACTTCCCAACTACATCTGCCAGTAGCAGTGGTTGTTCCCGGGCCACAGCAGACTGTAGAGCATCTTTCAGCTGACGTTTAATATTCACACATGATGGTTTGGGAATCTGAATCACAAAGGTCAACTCTTTGGCCAGGGCAGTACTCTCCTCAGATTGCAATGCCATTAGGGAAAGTTTAGGCTGTGCGGTAACACTGATTTTAGTGGACTCTGACTTGATAATCTCATGAGACAGCTCCCCTTTCAGTACACACTTCTCATCCATCACTATTGACTGTCTGACTGACTGGCCCTTCTGGATTTGAACTGCAAAGTCCTGCTCTGCCGCCTCTAGAGACAAGCTGCTCTCAGTAGAGATCTCCTTCTCTTCAACCTGGACTGGCTCTGTGGGAACCATAGGCTCTTTAGCTGTCTGACAGGTGAATTTATCCACAGCAGTCAGGCTCTCAGTATGGCCTTCCTCTAAAGCCTGGCCACCTTCTACATTGGTGACATGCATCACATTCCAATGCTCCTCCTTCTGAACTAATGCACGTTGCTGTTTCATGTCACTGGTGAAAGGAGTCTCCTTAGGGAGCTGCATTGGGTGGGAGGAGACCTGAAGGATTTTCTGAGGTCTTGGCTCAGTTCTAAGCTGTGATTTAACTCCTATCACAGACACATCAAGGTCTTTGTGATAATATCCTGTGATCTCCCTTCTCTCCTCAGAGGTGGCTGCATGAATTGTGGCCTTCTCCTGTTTCTGTGCTGCCAGCTGTTTCTCTGGTTTACCGATCACAAGAAGACCCTCTTTCGCTAATTCCTGCACAGGCTGCGTTGAGTGAAGATGGAGTGAAGAGAAGACCTCTGTTTTGGGCTGGATAGTGATAGTACAAGGGGTAGCATCAAACTCCTTCTTGTCTTCAGACACCATTGTCTTCTGTTCATCATGGGTGACACTATGTAAAATGGTTGGACTTTTCCTGCTGCCAGCCTGCTCTGGAGCTGGCTTGTCAGATATGAAACTCTCCTCAAAGGGGAGGAGGTCCTGGTCTGTGATGACCTGCAGGTGCAACACCTGCTCTGGCTCCACCTGGGACTGAATAATCTTAGCGCTATCCAGACTCTGTAGCTGTTGGGTGTGTTCAGCGTGAAGAGCCTGCCTCTCCTCGGCTGAGAGTGCTTCCTTCATCACTATGTCTTTACACAGCCGAGCCATCTCCTGCTCAGGCCTCTGCATCGAGAATGCAGCCTCTTTGGATAAAGCCTGCTTGGTCTCATTGACGGAGGCCAAGAAGGGTCTGGGCTGTTCGTTGCTGCTTGAAGATTTAACAGCAGATTCTGTAGTGGCTAGCTGGGCAGTGTGGCCTTCAGGCAGCACACACTTCTCTGCTAATTGGGCTGAGTATAAGATCTTAATGCCTTCCTTCACCCAATAGCTCCTCTCCTGCTGGTGCTGGGGGATGTCATGGGATGGCTCGCACATGAGGGGCAGCCATTCCTCCACCAGTGGGCCGCTAACAACATGCTTTGGTTCTGAGGTGGGCTTGATCTTAGCTGACACCCTGTCAACCAGAGGCTCTGTACTAACAGTAGAGAGGGAAACAACCTCCTCAGATAAAGCTGACATCACCTTAGACTGCATCTCCTCTGCAGCCTGCAGTTGGAAAACCTCTGGACTCAGGATGCGATCACAGTGTTGCTCTGTGAGGTCCTGACTCTCCAAGACAGAAGAGGTGAATGCTGCCATGTGGAGCTGTCTGAGAGGAACTGCTGAAATGTGGGGTGGTTGGGCAGGAGCCGCAGACACCATCTCCTCCACCTCATGGGACTGCAGAATTGCAGCCTGGTGGGTGAGCTGCTCCCTCTGGAGAGTGGCAGCAGAAAAATGTAGCTGTCTAATTGTGCCCACCTGCTCACTGGGAATGATCTGCCGGTCCTCGGTGCCAATAGTGTAAACCATCTGATCTGAACTGGATCTTTCCTGTCCTGGAAGAGTGACCTGGTACAAGCGTGACTCTGTGGCTTGCTCAGTCATAGTTACTTTGTAACCTCTTTCTTGAATGACTGTGTGTTGTTCCTGTTGAACAGCTTCCCTGAGAACTATCAGCTCAGCACTACAAGAAGCCTCTCCAAACTGGTTGAAGGCCTTACAAGTATAGATGCCACTGTCTTCCTGCTTGATACTCTTGATTTGGATGAAACCTGAGCCATCTGAGTTGGCGACTATTATACAGTTCCTATTGGGTTGGATCTGAAAAGCACCTTTAAACCATTTAACATCTGGAACTGGATGTCCACTAGCTTTATATTTATAGGTGACCTCTCCTCCCTCAGAGCATCTTTCAGACTGAAACTCTGCCATAAAAGTGGGCAGTTGACCTTTAACCTTGAACATTTGTTCACCCCATTTATCTGCTTTACTAGTATCAGTCTTTTTAACTTCCAGGTATGTGGAGCAAGTGGTTTGGCCAAGTCTATTGATGGCAGTACAGGAATACTCTCCCTCAGATACAGAAGTAAGATTGGTGATTACCAGCGTGTATTCCTCCTTTTCTTCCATCAGCATATAAATAGTGGAGCTTTGTATCACCCTTCCATTGTGGAACCACTGAACAGAGGGTTTGGGAAAGCCTGACACTGTGACGGTAAACCTAACTGTTTCCCCTTCAGTCACAGCAGCTGGAGACAGCTGGCTAAGGAAAACTGGCTTGTCTTTTTTCCTTTCTAAAGAACTTGAGTAATGTTTGGGCTCTGGCTTGAGTTGGAGTGTTCTAGTTTTTTGTGGGAGCTGAAGAGATGTGGAGTGGGTTTCTTCTCGCTTGGTCTCCATAGAGATGCTAGAATGTTCTGTTAGGAGATAATGAGGAGGGTTGAGGACCATTGGATCAGCAGAGGAACAATTGATCCATTATCACATTTTAACTTCAATCACGAAGTATCAACTAATTGAGTATAATTGACAACCTTCTTTGTATTTACCTTGATACATATAATTTCAAACATTTTCTTCAATAAAATCTGGAATCTTTGGGGATTTTTTCATGAAAAGTTTAACAAACGGAACAAAGAACAAATAAAGTGATAATCAACAGTAGTTACCCCTTAAGATTAAAAATGTTTAAGATGTATTATGAGATGTCTTCAGAAATGTTCTGAAGAAATACATACAAATCTTTGAACGTTATGAATTTAAATGGCACACCTAAATGAAGAGCAAAACGCTTGTCCTTTTTACACCAAATCCTTTAATGTATCATGTATAGAACTCCAACTCGGACAAACACAACTTCTGTACAGGTAGACCAAGGTTTGAAACAGGATATTTGTAGCTTTGTGTTCATGGCTTTGTAGTTGATCATAGTTATCGTGGGTTCATAGTATTCAGCCTCTACCAACAGTATCTCTAAGTACACATATTTACAAAATGATAATTTTATTTTGAAAATATTTATAGAAAATTCAAATGTTCAATCGGCAAACCAATTTAAACCAGCAGCCCGTATGAATACTGCATCAGAGACAGAAATAGACCTTTTACAAAACAAAACAAAAGATGTTTTATAATAACTATTCAATGCTACAAAGGATGTATCGCTGTTGATGAATCAAATATCAGGGTCATTCTAGGTTTTTTGTAATATTTCGTTTGAGGTCATAAGACCATTTTGTCAGCTAATGTATATGTGAATTTATATGTGAATGTATTTAAAGAGTTTAACTGTTTAGCTAATATTATCAAATATTACACGGGACATTCGGTAATATTAAATATGAAATGACCTGCCATATGACTTATCTAAGACAATTATTTCAGTATTATGTTGTATATATGAAATGACTAGGTAAGATTTATTTCTGCAGGTAGGGTGACATTTGTTAATTGAGACTGAAGTAGATGATTTAGTGACCATATACTTGTGCGTGTTTACAATCTGTCACCCCCGCCCCCCTACTTGTTAATCGTATTCTAAATTACTGACAGACTAGTCCCAGACTAGATGCTTATTACAGTGTGTCCGAATAAAAATAACCAATTTAATAACAATTTGTAAAGCAAATGTAAACCCAGACCATTTTAATGGCACAACATACAACCATCTACAAATCCACAGAAAAATGACTCTGGTGTGCTACACTGCACCCTCACATTGAGCTTCCACAAAATAAAACAATCCCTACCCTAACAATTCAGTTCAGCCTCATCTAGTCGAGATGACTACTTAAACACTCCTAACATACACAACTTTCACAACAACTGACTCCTTCTGGTTTATAAGACCTTCAAGTGAGCAGTAGTTTCAGTATGACCGGCTTGATTTTGGATTAGACACTTGTACTCCCCAGCATCGTTTTGTGTGACATTTGTGATAAGCAGATTGAAATGGCCAGCGCTTTTCTCCTGGATGATACACCTGCTGTCTAGCACCAGCTGTCCATCCTTGTACCACTGAGCAGTTGGGGTAGGCTTGCCATTCACCAAACACTGCAGGACCACAGGTGTACCATGCGCTGCTGTCACAGCTGTCAAAGGGATTATACATTTAGGGGCTGTTTCTGTGACTTGAAACTGGAAGGTACACATGTCTGAAGGTGTTCCTTTGAATTCTACTTTTTCATCTTTGGCTGGCTCAGCAAACACACCAAAGTTGATGCTGACATACTTCTCTCCCTGTTCACTCATCTCATGATCAGTGTTGGCCACCAGCCAGACTGCACGCTGGGACTCATCAGCTTCATGCTCAAACTCAAACTCCAGCTCAATCTCTGACGCTTGTTCTCCCTCCAGGGACGTGTTGCCCACCATCAGGTCGAACTTCTGTGGCTGGACCTTGGCACTTCCTAGAGAGACAGCAGTGAGCTCCCGGCCCCGGGTCTGACTGGAGAAGGTTTTGGCACTCAACACCTTGAGGAAAGCCCTGCATACTGTCTCCCCAACCACATTGATAGCTCTACAGGTGTACACACCACTGTCCTGGGTGCTAACTTTACATATCTTCAGGAAGTGGTTGTCTCCATCAGATGAGTGAAGATATTTCTTGTTGTCATGGGGAATTTTCTTGTCGCCTTTGAACCAGGAGATGACAGGCGATGGTATCCCCATGAGAGAGCACTCAAATAGGACTGTGGTTGTCTCGGGGGTCTCCATATCACATATGGGGTTGATGAACCTTGGGGGCATTTCAGTAACTTCAAATGCAATTTTCAGATCATCATTTTCCTGTGTGACAAAGTCCACAGCACCTTCCTCATACAGACTAGGCAACACATCCAGGGAAATGATCATGCTCTTATTATCGGCGGTATACTCAGGAATAGTTATGATTTTCACCTGCTTCTCAAACTCTTTGACCTCATTTTCATCGAGCTCCACCTCCAACAGGATCTCCTGAGGGGACGTAGAGCGAGAAGAGTCATCATCGTCCACGTCAAACTCCATAATATGTTGATGAGTCACTGCCGGTGGAGCAGGCATGAACCTCACTTCCTGAGATACGACAACTACTAAAGCTACACTTCTCGCTTCTCCTACATAATTCAGAGCTTCACAAATATACTCCCCCTGGTCTGCTTTCATGACACTGTTCATTGTCAGTGTGATGTTATCTCCATCCCTGTGCATTCGGACTCTGTCGTCAGCCAGCAGTTGGGATTTGTTGTGGAACCATCTCACCTCTGGAGATGGAAGACCAAATACCTCGGCATAAAAGATGAGACAATCGTTTTCAAACACTCTTTTCTTTGTGAGAGGTTTGAGGAAGGCTGGAGGGATTCCTTGAACCTTCTCCTGGAGCGAACCAAGACCAAGAGCCCCTTTGCTCTCAGCAAGGAATCGGCTTTCATCCAAACTATATGCAGAAGGTCCAATATCAATGCCCTCATCAACAGGAGACCTAAGGAACTGAGAAGGTGAGAAGAAGTGTTCAGTGGAATCAGCTGTCAAGGTTCTCTTCTGCTGTGTAGAAGAGAAGGGGTATTGTGTAGGGGACATGAACCCCCTGGACGTGCCGGTAGAGGGAGTATGGAAAGATTCTGGAGACATGGGAGTTTCGAAGGACTCTGCAACAGTCTGTGAGATCTCAGTAGATGAGGCAGGGGTGAAGAACCTCTCAGCAGCATCTGCTATATCCTCACTGAAGGTACTGCCAATCTCTATGGACATCTCAGACTCAGGGGACAGTGGTCGTCCCCAATCTGTCGGAGGGTTATAATAGTCATACACAGCAGTGAAGGTCACTTCCTCTACCTCCATGATCCCAGCAGAGGCTCCCAGTTCAGCTGAAGCAGTGTCAAGATCACTGCTAACCTGTTTAGCTACAGTCAGTTTCTCAACCTCTTGTTCTGCTACATAGGCAGTCAGACCAAATGCTATGCTGTCCTTTCTGGACTTCACAGCCAGCATTTGTGATTCACTCGTAGGTCCCTCTTGGAGAAGCCCAACATGCCTCTGAACACTAACAACAATGTCAGTACCATCCTTACTCTCTTCTATGATGTCCTGGACATCTGCCTGGGAATCTGTATTACTGAGGAAGACCCCACTATCCATGGAGGGCTCTGGGATGGACTTCTCCCCCCTTATTTGAAAACCCTTACTCAAAGTATCTTCTCTCACATTTTCAAGTACAGGAACAACCACTCTGATTCCTGTGGTTTGTTCACCCACATCAAGACATGTCTCCTGATAGTCATATGCTACCTCGTCCACAAGAGCTGAAACCTCCTGACTCAGATGTTCTGACTCACTGCCAATAGGAGGTGATGTGGTAGCAATAATTCCCTTATGTGCGGCGATTTCTCTGACTAGAGTAGACACTTTAGAGGAGCACTTCACCACTGGTCTATCACATTGGAAAGGTATGAAGCTGCTAGTTCTGTCAAAGACATGAACAGTAGCCTCTCTCTTTTGCATTTCATCTGCCTCACCAGCCTCAGTTAATTCAGTCACTTTCCCTGTGAGCAAAGGCTCCTGCCTGTCCACATCTGCTTTGTTCAGCACTTCCTCAACATATGTATGCATCTCCAAGTCGCCATCTAGCAAAGAAGCCCCTTCCCCAGGCTGTATCTCACAGTCATCCTCAGACACTAAGATTTGCTTAAAAGGCTCAATCCTCACATGCCCAGTTTGGACAGATACTGTTTCAGGTTGTATACATGAAATTGATATCGGAACAGTTTCAGGCTTCCCAAATACAGCTGTTGTTTGGGAAGGGAAAATGTCATCTACATTATGTTTAGATTTGGAAGGACTTCCCTCCCTAATCTCTACTGGATGTGCTTCCTCTGTCAGCACTGGGATGAACTCCTGAGGAAATATGTTTTCCTTTCTTTGTTCCTTGGTAGGGTAGGGAGCTCTGAATGCAACAGATGAATCAGATTCAAAAGCTTGCTTAAACTGAGAAACGTTGATCACAGCAGCAGAGGACTGCAGACCACACCCAGATATAGGTGTCAGTGGCTCACTGGTAGCCCCATGCTTGGTTGGATGGGAACTGCTGAGCTTCCTTTCAGATGACGCAGCATGAGACTTTTGATTGGTTGAATCTCCAGTGATCTCCACCTTACACTGGAATGTGGTAGTCTCTCCCTCTGACCTTAAGATGACCTCCGGCTCAGTGACCTCCTCTGGAGCCTCCCCAGCCACATCAAAGGAGAAGGTAAACTTGTGTTTTGCCTGGGAGCCCTCTTTACTCTGCGGGGTAGGATCTTTGGAGCCAACCCTGGCAGCTGCCTTCTCCTCACTGCCCGCCTCCATCATGTCAGGAAGTGGTGTGGCAGAGGTGATTCTTATTTCCACTGGGGAATAAGTGCAGGAGTCGTCCAAGTGCTGGGGTCTGTGGACTCTGGCCCGGGGCACCTGGAGCGTTGCTGCTCCTGCACGTTTGTAGGCTTGCAACTCCTGATGTTCTTTGGGGGTTTCCTCAGTCATCAACACCAGAGTGGCTCCCGAGGTTGTCAACAGCTTCTCATCTGAGATCTCCAGGCTGGCACAGCAAGTAGAGTGGCCATGACTGTTGGTTATGATGCAGTCAAAAGTCCCCTCATGTGCTGTGGTTGGGTAGTAGACAGTCAGTCTTGATTGGCAGGGTTTGATCATGATATCATAATCTGGGTTGTGAGTTAAGGGATGGCCGTCTTTAAGCCATATGACTGTTGGCTCAGGATTGCCCTGGAAATGACAGGTAAATTCTGACATTTCACCGATTTTTACTTTCATGCTTGTTATTTGTTTTACAAATACTGGAGGTGAGCCTATCCTATTTTTCTCTTCTTTATTCTCATGCCTGGATTCCTTGGTTTTAAAGTCACTCATCTTTCCACTTGCTGCGCCTGGCTCAGGGCCTTTATCCCTCCTTTGAATAGTCTCTTTGGACCGAATATTCTCTCTGCTTATTTGTCCAACATCCAGCTGGTCACGTAAGGCCTCTGTGTGTTCTATCTGGTTGTCCTCCACAGTGAATATATGCTCCCTGCTTCTCCTTTTCTCCATTTTCATCGCCAGACAATCATGTGCACTCCAGCTTGGAGGATGTCCTGTCACTGGAGAGGACTTCTGTGACATGCTAGTGGGAGTCTGAGCAGAACCTGGTTCAGATCCCTGGAATGTTGCACCAGGGACCTGGGTGGGAGAGAGGCTGAAGATTGAGGAGTCCTTGAGGCTTCGATCCACTACAGATGGTGGAACTGAGTACTGGGTATCTTCGATGGGAGCATTCAAAGTGTAATATCGACTAATATCAGCAGGAGACTCTGCCGTTTGTCTTTGAGGATGGGATGTATAGGCCATGATTGCAGCTGGGGGAGCAGTTGTTGGTTTTCTCTCAGGTAAGGATTCAAACACATCAAACACAGATGTATGACCATAAGCTAGACAGTGAGTCTGTGATGGTTCTTTAGTAGGAACTGAGTCCTGGGACTGTCGACAGCTTCCATCTCTGTATAAAGCAGGAGGTTCAAACTCATAGAGTTCCTGAGAAATTACTGCATGATGCTGTTCTGTCTGAACTTTAGAATGGTCATATCCTGACACAGTGAAATCATAAGAGTCTCTTTGTTTATTGTGTTGTTCACCCATCGACCATTCAGATTCCAGTTCTACAACTTCCTCTTGGTCAAGGACATCCTGTTGCCACTTGAGAAGTCGCTGAGCCAAGGCCTCCTCCTCACTGACAAAGTACTCACTGTCTCTCTGAAGTCTGGTCTCCCGTCCCTCGGTTGCCAGTACCTCCAGAACTGTCTCAACTTGATTAATCTGTAGCCCTGTCGGTTCAGCATCACCCAAGGTTGATATCTCCTTAGTTCCCTTCGCAAGACAAGTCCCTATGGGCTGTTGTGTTGTAGACTGGTTGGTTGTCTGTATATCAGCAGACTGGTTAACTGTGTCCTCATATGGAGAGGCCTCCGCCCAGTCTGGGGGGAGCTCCACTGTCTGCTCCTGCTCAATCTGCACTCCCTGCTGCCATTTCATGATTCTATCTTTCAAGGCTTCCTGTTCACTGGAGTACTCGCTCTCTGTTTTCAACTCAGAGATGTTCTCCCTGGACAGCTGCAGTTCACACTCCTCTCTGCTCTTTTCAAACAACATTTTTTCACCTCTAGTTTTAATTGTGGTTGATTTATGTTGACATGAAATAAATTCTGCTTCCTCTGATTGCATTTTCAGCCTGGGTGATGTAGGCATTAACAAAGGTACAGTTTCAGGGCTTCCCAAGTACTTTTTAATTTTGGGGGACTTCTGGGGGAAAGGAAGTGCTGTATCAGGCTCTACAGCTGTATCAGGCTCTACAGCTGGCTCTACAGCTGGTTCCATTGTCATCTCCTGGCTGTAAATGTGCTCTTTAGGCCCCAAGTAGGGTTCCTCTGCAGGCAAGGGGAGGTCATCTTCAGGCTCAAAAGTTTCCTCCTGAGACATCCGCATCCCTTGCTGCCATTTCCTGATGCGCAGAGCTAGGAGTTTCTCCTCACACTCCAACCTATCGGCATCCAAGCTCTTTTCATACTGAGCCTTCAAAGACTCCTCCTCATATTCCTCCTCTCCATCTCCTGGTGTTACCTTGTCACCAAGGAATCTCTCTGTCAAAGTATTAGCTTTGTGTAATTCTGTGATTAATGAAGACACTGTACCAATTGTTTCAGAGCACAGCACTTCAGATCCACACACATCCATCTTGTTTTTATTAAGTTCACTTTTATATCCACACTCTGCCTGAGAATCAGCTAAAGTATCATCTTTTTCATCTTCTTGTTTCTCAGTTAATGTGGTGGTGATTTTCATCTCACTCTCTGTCACTGCTCTGTCACCTGTTAGTAGCTGGATCGCCCGGGTTCTGGACTGGGGTTCAAATGAGTGCCTAACACGATACTGGGAAGACTCCCTGCACTTAGAAGCCACACCTAAACTCCTGCCCTGAAACTCCCTGCGACCTGCCTCAGAGACCCGATGGGAATGCTGCACATCTGGCAGAGAAGAGGGACCCTTGACCCTGAGCTTGTCCACATAGTCGGCATAGCTAGATTCACTCGCTACAGACTCCACATCAAACTCTGAGGAGGACATGGTGGATATAGACATTCTTTTCTTTAATTTAACAGCCTTTTGGAGGGTGTTCAGCTTGGTTCTAACCTCATAGAGGCTTTCGGTATCACTGAACCTTTCGCTGTATCGGTCACTGCACCGGTCACTAAACTTATCACTGAACCTGGCCCCTGTGCGCCTGTCACAGTAGATATCGCTGAACCGGTCGTTAAAACGCTCAGAGCTTTCAAACATGGCGGGCGGGGACCGGGCACGCTCAGAACCAGTCTCCAGACACTGGGACTCTTTAGCTGAAGTTTCAGCTTTGGAAAGAGAAGTTGACCTGAAGTACACCGTACGCACCAGACTCTTTGACCTGGACTTTACTTGGTGGCCTTTGGATGTCTTATCAAAAGGTGAGCCAACACACCTGAGGCCCACACTAAACATTCTCTCTTTTCTCTCCTCTGCTACTTTATCAGCGCTATTCTGGTCTCTGGCAGAATGCCTCATTGAGCTCAGATAGTTAACAGACTGCTCCTCCCTTAGAGAAACAAGCATTGATGCTGTGGACTCTGCTGATCCCTCTGAATTGATGGCCATGACCTTGTAGCTGCCAGCATCCTTCTCTTTGATGCTCTCAATAACTAGATGTGTGGTGTACTTGTGCATTTTACTCTCTGTCTGAATCTTACGTCTGTGCTCTTTGTAAATAGGTTTGTTATTATGGAACCAGAGGATAGTTGGGGGAGGACAGGCAACAAGTTTGCATTTTAACTCTGCTGCGTCTTTCTCTACAACCGACTGCAATTTTAGCTTTTTAGTGAAAGAGGGTTTGATGTTCTCTGAGCTGATGGCTGATAGCAGCCCTTGATCCAAGATGTCTTCTGTGGCTGAAAATGAGCCTTGGTTTTTGCCGAGATCAACGTTGCTTTCTTCCTCTCTCCCTTCATTAGACGGCCGTTCTGAAAAAAAAAGACACAAATAGCTGTGAATACAATCATGCCTCTGAAGCATAAACGGGAAAAAGATATGAATGGAATCATTAATGAAAATATTAAACGCATGCTGCAAGTCACAAAGCCATAAGAAATAACAGTTTCACTCACCATATTTGTTCGAATAAACGCAAGACTTGATTCTTTTAAAAAGAAACCTGCAGGAGATTTTGATCCTTCTTCTGTGGAAATTTCTTCAAAACATAAATTACGGCATAGATATTTCCAAGTAAAACTGATGGGCTTGTTTGCGCTACAATATTCCTTACCTGACTTGCAGACAGGAGAATAAACGCCCTTTCTATTCCTCAGACTGATGAAATGTACCAATGAGAAAGCTAATAAACTCGCTTAATCAAGCAGTAGAATTGTTTGAGAAGGCGTTTATTCGAACTAATATAGTTTACTGGTGTTATTTAAAGGCAAACCAAAGGTATCACATCCCACTATCTGCAAGCCAGGCTAAGAATATTTGGCAGGAAAAAGTAATCAGTTCCAGACAATTCCAACAACAATTAAAAGATGTGGTTATAAATCCATATCTTTTAAATATACATTCAAGTCTGGTATTTACATGGGACAAATGCTGCACCTGGTAAAAAGACGCATGAAACTTCATGCCAAAAGACGCTCAATGGATGCAAACCTTACAGGTCAGATTGGTGCATCAAGCACTCTTGTCAGGTATAAAACATGAGAACAACAGATAGAGAATGACAACATGGAGGAGATTTCTATTGAAGAACAACGCAGGAGTCCATGCATTATGATGGGAGAAGAAACTCAAAGGAATAGTTCAACGTGATAACATAATTACACACTTTAAAAGTGGCTGTTGGGTAAATCCATAATCAGGTTTTATAAACCACTTTTAAAGTAAAATATTAGAATGGTGAAAGTCTTGTTGAACTGTCCCTTTCCTAGTGTGCTGTGGTGAAAATCTTGTTGGTGTTGTTCTGGAACAAATGTCATGAGCCTTACCTTTGACCTCGTGTTCAGTCTTGATTTCTTGAATCACTGTTGAGGAGAGGAGATGTGACATGAGTTCAGAGCCTGGAAACATTAAAAATATGGACAAAACAATACGGCTAACAATGAAAACGATTATGATGACAGTGAGTCATAAAAGACACCATGTTTTAATGAGCAGGAATTAATTATGATGGGAGTGATGGTATCCGGTATTTGGAAGAAGGATAACACATGGAGGGTTGTCATGCAGGACTCCAGAAGGTTTCCCCTGTAAAAGTGTCTTCAGGGAGAGGACTTCAGAGGGGGTTCTATGTGATTAATTGAAAGGAGAGCATAGTTAGAAGGAACAGTAGAATGGAAGTGTGTTGGATCTTCTGGGACCACATCATGCGGGAGGAGTTGGCATAGCACCCCTGGGAAAAGTGACGTCACGCTCTCAAGGGGAAGGATGATGCAACAGATTGATCTAAAGTGAAGGAAACCATTTGGAGTGGAATCAAGTTACCTTCTTCTCTAGTTATGGTGAGAGTAGCAGAGCACATGGCTTCCCCAGCACTATTGGCTGCTCTGCATGTGTACTGCCCAGCATGCTCAGGGAAAGCGTCAACTAGAATCAGTGTGGCAGTGTTTGTCACATCATCAAAATGAAAAACGACATCCTTTGAGGGTTGAATGGGCTGCTGATTATGAAACCAGCTGATGTATGGCTTTGGTGTGCCAAACACAAGGGCGTGGAACCGGGCCACTTCCCCATGAGGCACAGTGCTGCTTGCTATTGGCTGGATAAAGGTGGGCCTTTGCCGAATTGAATATTTCTTTAGACTGGTGAGGCAGCTGGAGACATGCTGCTCCAGTTCATAAGGACCTTGCCCTGAAAGGAAGCATGGTCACCAATTTATGCACATATGGAAATTCTGACAGAATTCCAACAGTAAGATGATGGGAAGGGCAGAGAAGGTAGAGATCTATCAGGATTATCAGTTGGGATTATCAGCAGTAACATTTTCATGACTGACCATCCAGTTTGAGGCTTGCAGAGCAGGACACGGTCCCAGCGCTGTTTCGAGCCACACAGGTGTACTGTCCCTCATCCTCAGAGTAGACCCTAGAGATCTCCAGCTGGCAGCTGTCATCAAACTGTGACATCCGGAAGAAGTCAGATTGTTTGACCTCCTTGTCACCGTGGTACCAGCTGATCTTCACATCTGGCCAGAAAGAGAGAGACTCACCACCAAACATCGACATTTAAAATGAATCTAAATACTATTGTTGAATATAAGAATGGCGGATGTTGGCTGGCCGCTTACCTTCTCCGCGTACGCGACATTGGAAGCGTGCTGGTGCCCCCTCAGCTGCGGCGGTGTCAGCGATGGGCGACAGAACCACTGGAGGAGCGACAGGAGCAGCCGATTCTGGAGACACCATCTCAGACACTGGAGACAAAATATCCACATCATCGCCATCACCACCTCCACATCATTACACATCATCACCATCACCACATATTCACCATCACAATCCCTACCTCAAAACAACCACAAACTCCAAGTCATCACCATCAACCGAACAGCATCACCACAACCTCCACAGTATTTACTTTAATGAGACATGCAGAGGTGCAGTTACCTTCTACATTGAGTGGTGCAGTGCTTGTGGCTGTTCCATAGTCGTTCTTGGCCTCACAGTTATACACAGCTGCATCCTCTGGGAACACCTCGATCAGCAGCAGAGTGTACTCATTTCCATCACTGAGGAACTTGCACTTGAAGCCAGGAGACAGAGCCTGTGAGTTCTTGGACCAGAACACCTGTGGCTGGGGAACACCAGTCACTTGTACTGTGAAGCGAACTGGTTTACCAGCCTCCACCGATTGGGGCTCCATGTGCTTAATGACCTGAGGGGGCTCTGGGACTAGAGAGGGAGAGAAATTAGACACAGGTTTCAAACAGTGGAAGGTGATTTAAATTCTAATTGCTCATCCAGTCATATTTATGTGGTTGTATATGCGTACGTCTAGATTACATCATATTGTATGATCAATGCATCCCCTACATTATTAGTCATATGTGGACATTTGAAAAACCATATTTATATATCTTATTTTAATTACTGTTGACACGGAGGTTCATGGTGCTCCTGTTTTTTCCAGCGATGAAAGTAAATTCTCCAACATCACTTCTGTATGTCTCAGAGATGGTAAGACGGTGCATCTTCCTGATAGTCACATAGTTGAACCTCTTCTCAGCTGAGAACTGGATCTCAACTCCGTTCTTCAGCCAGCGGCCCTCCACGTCATCCTCATTCACCTCAAACTCAAAAGTCGCTCTTTGTTTTTCCAAAACCTTGAAAGGGAAGGACAAGGTTTGCACTTTGATGGTTGCAGTATGCGTACTGGATGCTGTATTTCCACATCAAAGTTGTTTGCCTTAGTCGAGACATAGGACCAAGTTGTATGCATTTGTTATGGCATTATTTGTATTTATTGTGTGGCTGTTGTCTCGCAGTTGTGTGCCTTACCGTGATCTCCTTGTTAGCTGGTTCCATAATCCTGATGTCTCTTCCCTCCACAATGAGGTGGGCCTGAGACACACTGGATCCAGCCACCACTGAATACTGGCCGGCGTCAGACATCTGCACTGTCTGAATCAGGAGGCGATGCACAAACTTCTCTGCCTGAACAATATATCTGTAAGACGGGAAGTGAGATGATGCGATCTGTAAACCATACAGACAAAGAAGAGATGAGTGAATTGTGAACCAAACAAAAGCAATCAAACATACCTTTCTTCTGACAAGTCCAGCTCTTGTCCGTCCTTCATCCACATTGGCTGGATGTTGGGCTCAGAAACTTCACATTCGAAAGCAGCCCTTTTCTTCTCTGTGAGC
The DNA here is from genome assembly GCA_900312585.1 of Malacocephalus occidentalis. Classification (NCBI taxonomy): domain Eukaryota; kingdom Metazoa; phylum Chordata; class Actinopteri; order Gadiformes; family Macrouridae; genus Malacocephalus; species Malacocephalus occidentalis. The sequence continues at coordinate 19,688 of OMOU01095070.1, forward strand.
TTGAGGTCTTTGATTTTCTTGGTGAACTCAATCACTCGAGCTGTGGAAGAAATGATCCCATTGATCAGCCCACTGAGACACAAGACTATCGAATAAGTAACAGTGATCTTGAACTGAACATTGAATACCTTCCACAAAGAGATTTGCTGCAGTGGCTGCTGATCCAGCGGTGAACTGATACTCTCCGCCATCTCCAAAGTGAACGTTGCGAATGCTGAGGGTGTGAGTCAGTTGTTTGCTGCGGACCTGGCATCTGTCTGATGACTTGATCTCCACTCCATTTTTCAGCCACTTGTAGGTGATGCCCTCATAGTTCACATTAACCTCAAATATGATGGTGTCTCTCTCTTGGGCATTCAGGTCTTTCAGCATGGATGTGATCAGAATAGCTGAGGATACAACATTTTATCATTGCACTGTTGCTAAACTGCATCCATAAAGCTGCTTATTGTCTATTTACACTACATTTATATTGATTAATGAACGATCAAGTCATAATAAAGGCCATGTCATGAATTGTTTTGTTCAACTCACGGCTGATAGTAACAGTTGCAGAGACTCTGTCGTTTCCACAGACAAATGTGTACTCGGCAGAGTCTTCACTGCTGGTGTTCATGATCTTGAGCTGGTGAAGTTTTCCCTGGACCACAATCCTGAACTTCTCACTCATCTCTATCTCCACCCCATTCTTCAGCCAAGTAGAGGGGACATTGAAATGGGAAACTTCACACTCTAAAGTGGCCACATGGGTCTCTGGTACCTTCACATTCTTCAAGGGCTTGGTCACACGAAGAGCTGAAAAGTTAAAAAAAATAAAAAAGAATGCAATTAAAAGTTGAATGCACATTTCCTAAAGACATCTACAACCCTCTGACCAACAGTTGGGAGTGTGTCCATAGGCGACAGGTTCTTACCCTCTACAGTGAGGTTTGCACTACAGTGCAGGTGTCCCACCATGGCAGTGTACTCCCCAGTGTTACTGGAGTTCACATTTTGGATGATGAGCTTGTGAGCCTTCCTCTCTGTCAGGATCTGGCATTGGTTTCCTGGTTTGATCTCCACATTGTTGAACATCCACTTCACAGGGATATCGTCATGTGACAGACTCATCTCAAAGGAAGCAGTAGAATCCAGCAGTGATGTCACATCTTTTATCTTCTTCACAATCTTGATAGCTTAAAAACAAATTGAAACATGCCACCATGTGATCAGGTCTTTTGGAGCTCCAGAATGGTCACAAGGTGGATATAAAAAGGAGCTTACTTTCCACGTTGAGCCTGGAGCTGGCAGATAGCTTGCCCAGTTTGAAGGAATAGACCGACTCGTCCTGGGTGTTGCAGTTCTTCACCTTCAGTGTGTGGACCATGCCCTTGCATGTCACCTCGTATTTGTCACTGGTCTGCAGCTCCACCCCGTTCTTGATCCACTGGGCTCCCTTCACCTCGGTGTGGGTCAGCTCCAGGGAGAACACTGCCTCCTGGGTCTCTGTCACCGTGTGGTTCCTCAGGGTCTTCTTGATCTTCACCGCTGTAATCAATATCACTTAGATTCTAGTCACTACAGTTGCACACCAGACAAGTCAAAATGATTTAATTAAATGCCTCTTTTACCATTTATTGGGGCAGCATGAGGTAGTGTGTTTGCGTGTTTATCAAGACATGTCAAGAGATGTACCTCAACATGACAGTGGCAAGTTAGTCTCGACCGACTGAGTTATTTGTTGAAAAACTGTGATTTTGCCTGAGCGGATGGAACACATTTTCAGAATCGATCGGGTCGAGGGAGAAAACCAGTGTGGTGTACAGGGCACAGGACAACCTCAAAATACTCATCTGAGTCGTGGTGTTTCCCCTCGCTCCCTCCGTGGGGCTCGCCACAGTATATAGTTAGATATTTTCTCCACTTTCAAAAGGATTAATAATAATGTATTTCTTTTGTTCAAAATATCTCGATACAAATTACTTTTCACACACAAAAACATTTATTTTCCGTTGGGGGTTTGCCCAGCGTCCCATACGAGCTAGAACCGCCACAAACAAATACAGAAAATAAATAATAGCTACCTTCCACTCTGAGGTTGGCTGTGGTCTTGGAGTTGGCCACCTGGTAGGTGTATTCTCCCACATCCTGAGGTCTGGTAATAATGATCAACAGGCGCCGGATGGCTCCATCCATCTCACTCACAACGTTATCGCTGAAGTCCACAGGCTGACCTTCCTTCAGCCACCTCCCCTCACACCTGGCATTGGCCACCTCACACTCTAGCTCGGCCGTCTGGGACTCAGCCACTGTCATGTCTTGCAGGGGTCTGGTGATTGCTCCCCCTAGTGGCGGAAGGAACAAATGCACCAGTAACATTTGATTTTAGAATCAGGAAGCATGGAGCATGCCGACACGTTACTAATGAACACCTTGATCATTGAGTTAGGACCTACCAGAGACGGACAGTGAGGCACTGGATGTCTTTTCGCCAGCATAGAAGGTGTACTGGCCCTCCTCGTCCTTCATGGTGTCCATGATGGTCAGTGTGTACACATTTCCTTGGGATTCCATCTTGTACTTGGGTCCGGCTTTGAGGTGCTGGTTCTTCAAGCTCCAGACCGCATCGATCCCAGAGTGAGACAGCTCCACCTCAAACATGACATTCTGGGATTCAGAGCACACCTTGTCCTCCAGCGGTTTCACAATGTGCACCTCTGTGTATTAAAAAACATCAAGAATGAATCATGCGTCAACAATCATATTCACCAATCCTTGCAAGGGCTAAAATGTGTGAGAGTGTGATTACTAGCTGGTACCAAGTTTTGGGTACCAGCAGGTAGTAGTAGTAATTTGCCCATAGCTATAATTTGCCAAAATTAAACCCTTCACATCCCCCAATTAGAAAACCAAGAGGTAAAACTCTTGGATCCATGATGTCCATCTGGATAGATTTTTCTAAACATAAACATGCTCAATGGACGTGTCCACAGAGCATGTTATTCTATTAACCACAAGTTGGTTATGGTCCGCTGTTATGCACATAGAAGACATGCCCAAGTGTGGTGTCAGTAGCTAAAAAAATTACCTTATGAATGCTAAGATAAGATAAGCTAAGCTCAACTAGTTGGCATAAAAACCATGCTTCACTCTTGTTTTCATTAGGTTTTAACCTTTAGAGGGCGCTAAAGTCTAGTTATTCTTAAATATAATCTTACCCATGACAGACAGTCTGCAGCTGGTGTCAACCTTTCCCACCACCAGTTTGTACTCTCCTTTATCGGAGGCATAGGTCCTGTTGAAGACCAAACGCTGCTTGGTCCCCTTGGTCACCATCTGAACTCTGTCACTGGCTGTCAGCAGTTTATCATTGTGGTACCATTTGACAGAAGTGATGTCCTGAGCAGAGATCTTGGTCTCCAGAACTGCCTTGGTTCCCTCAATAGATGATACATCCTTCAGTGGCACCAGAACATCAATGGCTGTGAAGACAAGACAACAATGTGATTATTATAGTGACATTATCATACATGGATAATGCTGGTGTATAATAGTAAGCATAATTCAATTAAACTAAACAGTTTTGGGGTTCTGGATAGTATTAAGTATGTGATGTAATTTGGACTGACATGTTGTACAATTTATATAGTCCTTACTCTGAACACTGAGTTTTCCAGAGGTGGAGATGTCCTGGGCAGGAACCACAAAGGAATAGATGGCAGCATCATCTCTGGTGACATTCTCCAACAGCAGCTTGTGCACCAGTTTATCAATAACCATGTGGACACTGTCCGAGGCTGTGAGGACCTGGTCATTCTTCATCCAGGTTCCTTCAACGTTCTCCTGGGAGAATTTGACCTCCAGCTGAGCAATGTCTCCTTCACAGACCGTCAAGTCACTCAGGGGTTGCATCAGCGTCACAGGGCGTACTGAGGACAGATGGCATGGATACTATTAATTATTCTCTGTTCAATCACAAACATGCCAACACTCAGAATGTTCACACCCATGTTGACATTTCAGTCATCTACTGGGAGATGAAATTGATCAGCTTACATTTCATCTTCAGAGAACCACTGGTCCTCAGATCTCCACAGACAAAGGTGTACTTTCCCTGGTCCTCTTTCTTGACATCCTTGACCGACAGAGTGTGTCTTCCACGGCGGGAGGACATGGCATATTTTCTGCTATTAGAGATCTCTTTGTCGTCAAAAAACCATGCGCCCTCGACATCTTCACGGGACAGCTCAACCTCAAATTCTCCAGAGTAGGTCTCAGGAACTTCAATGTTCTCCAACATCTTAGTAAGCTTCAGGGCAGCACCTGAACATCAGATGTTGATAGTGTAAAGAAAGTCATTCTAATGAACTACAGGTTCCTTCAGTCAAAAAAGAGACCAGTCAAAGCTTACCTTCAACATGGAGTCTTGCACTGGTCCTTATGCTGTTATCATCTATAACAACACAGCTGTACTCTGCATCGTCTTTCATCTCGATGACCAGTACGGACAGGAAGTGGACCTTTCTGTCAGAGTGCATCCTGTATTTGTCTCCAGAGAAGATCTCTATGTTGTTCTTCATCCATTTCACCTTGATGAAAGGTTCATTGGTTTCACACTCGTAGGTCACCATGGTGTCCTTCTCCTTAGCAGTTGCATCTTCTAGATTTTGAGTGAAATTGACTGTTGCTTTGCCTGTAATTAGAAATACAAGAACTATTAATTGAAATTGTGAAAAAAGAAATGCCTCATTATTGTTTGGGAGAAAAAACAATTATATACCTTGCACAAGCAGAAAAGCATGGCTTGAAGCTTCCCCTGCTACATTCATGGCTTTTACCATGATACTGGCTGAATCTTCTGCAGTCACATCCCTGATCACGAGTTCACATACGTGGTCCTCTGGCCAGTACCAGTAAATACGATCAGACTTCTCCAGCTGAACACCATTCTTGAACCACTGACATTCTGGTTCTGGTCTACCAACAACTCTGACCCGGAATTGAACCTCATCCATGGGTGCAACGGTCTTGCTAGTAATACGCTCCAGGATCTTTGGAGCTTCCATGCTGGGAGAAAGCTGGATCCTCTCTGGTTTGATGGTCGGGATGGTCACATTCCCCTGTTCCTCTAGTAGCTTTCTCTCTGCCTCTTCTTTCTCCTTCAAGTGGTGAAGCAGGTCTTCCTTTGTCTTCTTCAGTAGGTCCTCATAAGACTCATCCTTCCTGCGAGACTTCAACTCCACAGCAGATATTGACTCATAAAATCCTTCCTCTGTCCTGCGTTTGAACTTGCTCTTCAGTTCATCCGACTCCTCTGAGGTTTTCTCATGGACAACTCTCTGAGTCTTCTTCAGTTTGACAACCTCTTTCAGCTGAGAACTCTCGCTAGGTTTGTCCACCTTCATGATGTCAAAGCCTGTTCTTCCAGACTCTGTGGATTCTGCAGCTCTAGTGTCTGGTGCACGCCGGAGTACGGACCTGAAGTCCTCTCTCTGCTGAATTTCTATTTTCACAACATGTTCTGTTGAGCCTAGAGGATTATCAGCAACCACCTTGACCTCACCTGAATCATATGATTTGACATCGACTATCTCCAGGTAGTAAATACCATCATAACATAGTCTGTATCTCTTACTCTTCCGAATAAGTTGTCCATTGAGGTACCAGTTAACCTTGGGGGCTGGATAACCAGTCACTCTGCAACGGAATCGAGCCGTTTCTCCTTCCAGAACTATTGCTGGTTCTGGAACCAGGACAATGTCTGGCTTGGTCTTCTCTGTCTCCTCATCAGTACTGACACCAGTGGGTCCTCCCTCATGAGCCATACGCTCCATCTCATCAATTCTGTGTGCTCCCTTCCTTCCCTCAGGGAGTTGTGTCTCTTCAACAAGGCCTTTCTCATCCTTAACGACAAGAGTGGCAGAAGTCTGATCAACTCCAAACTTGTTTGTAGCTCTGCAAGTAATAACACCACTGTCTCTAGCGTAAGCAACTTCGTAGTCCAGACTGCAATAGCCAAATTCATTGACCATTCGCAGCCTGTTGGCAGCATCAAGAGGCTTGCCATCATGCAGCCACTCAACTACCATAGTGGGGTCTCCAATAGGAGTCAGTCTGCATTCAAAATGAGCTGGACCAAAACACTTCATTCTGACAGAAGTCAGCTTCTTCTTGAACTGAGGTTTCTGTTGCTTCTCTTTGTCATAAAGGTCTCCCTCCTCCCACTGTTCTTGTCCATAACGCTGATGAAGGGGTTCCAATTCAGGAGCAGCAATGTCTTTAGCCTTGTAGGTTCCTTTGGTAATAATCAGCTTCCTCTCTGGTTCAGGTTCTGCTAATTCTACCTCCACATTGACTCTACAGCGAGTGGTATCTCTTCCAGCCTTGTTGATGGCTGTAGCTGTGTACCAGGCACTGTCAGAGCCAACAGATGCAGGTATCTGGAATTTGGCCTCTCCTCTAGTTCCTTCGATCCTGAAGAAGCAAAAACCCAAATTGAAATAGAACTACTTTATTATTTTTAAATATTAAAATGAATCTATCTTGAGAAGAATCAAAAAGCCTCTTTAACATCCTCAGCTGCAAAAAATACCATAGAATCTGTGGATGGGTAAGTAAAAAAGTGCATATCACAAAAGCCACAGTATAAAGCATACCTGATGTTAGGATGCTTGTGTGGAGTAATAATATCACTGTTTTTCAGCCAGACAATATCAGGAATGGGGTTTCCAATGGCCCTGACAGCCAACTCGACCAGGGTGCCCTGCTTCACACTGATATTCTTCAGCTTTTCAGTGAACTGGGGACGTGCCATGCTTTCTTTAGCTGTGGATGTTTAAGAACATTCATTGCATCACATGTATTGTCTCATGTTTGTCTGAAAGTATATTTCATCTGTAATTTAACTGCAGTCTCACCATCGACAGTGAGAGTGATTGAGATGGAGGACTTTCCAGCTCTGTTCTGAGCAACAACAGTCCATTCTCCAGAGTCGTTAGGCATGGCTGCTACAATGATCATTGACTGTGTTCCATCTTCTTTCACAACAATCTTGTGGGTGAAATCACTTACAACTTGATGACCTGTGTAACAGAAGATAAGTTAATGTTTAAAAGTGGGCTGGATGACAAACATATATTTTATATGAATATTGATTTAAATGAATATTACTTTGTTGCACTTACCATTGTGGAACCAGTATGTATCAGGCATCGGTCTTCCGACAACCTTCAGGTCAAATCTGGCAGTCTGCCCCTCAGAGCATTTACATGAGGAAGGCTTCAGGACAAAGACGGGTTTGTAAAGTCTCTCCAACTGAGCTTCATCTGTCTCATCAAGCCTGCGAGCCGGAGAGCGAGCAGGAGAGCGGCTGGAAGAACGGCCAGGGGAGCGACTCATAGAACGAGGGGATGTTGACCTGGAAA
>OMOU01095070.1:27110-42240 GCA_900312585.1 Malacocephalus occidentalis
TACCAGTTAACCTTGGGGGCTGGATAACCAGTCACTCTGCAACGGAATCGAGCCGTTTCTCCTTCCAGAACTCTTGCTGGTTCTGGAACAAGGACAATGTCTGGCTTGGTCTTCTCCATCTCCTCATCAGTACTGACACCAGTGGGTCCTCCCTCATGAGCCATACGCTCCATCTCATCAATTTTGTGTGCTCCCTTCCTTCCCTCAGGGAGTTGTGTCTCTTCAACAAGGCCTTTCTCATCCTTAACAATGAGTGTGGCAGAAGTCTGGTCAACTCCAAACTTGTTTGTAGCTCTGCAGGTAATAACGCCACTGTCTCTAGCGTAAGCAACTTCGTAGTCCAGACTGCAATAGCCAAACTCATTGACCATTCGCAGCCTGTTGGCAGCATCAAGAGGCTTGCCATCATGCAGCCACTCAACTACCATAGTGGGGTCTCCAATAGGAGTCAGTCTGCATTCAAAATGAGCTGGACCAAAACGCTTCATTCTGACAGAAGTCAGCTTCTTCTTGAACTGAGGTTTCTGTTGCTTCTCTTTGTCATAAAGGTCTCCCTCCTCCCACTGTTCTTGTCCATAACGCTGATGAAGGGGTTCCAATTCAGGAGCAGCAATGTCTTTAGCCTTGTAGGTTCCTTTGGTAATAATCAGCTTCCTCTCTGGTTCACGCATTGCAGAGTCTACCTCGACATTGACTCTACAGCGAGTGGTATCTCTTCCAGCCTTGTTGATGGCTGTAGCTGTGTACCAGGCACTGTCAGAGCCAACAGATGAAGGGATCTGGAATGTGGCTCCTCCTTTAGTACCCTCGATTCTAAGAGAAATGTTACATTAATTATGTATTTGCCTTATCTATAGTTTTCTATAGAAATGTTTTTAAATGTAGTTAAACATCAGCTAAATGAAACACTTACTTGACATGTGGGTACTTGTGTGGAGTAATAATATCACTGTTTTTCAGCCAGACAATATCGGGAATGGGGTTTCCAATGGCCCTGACAGCCAACTCAACCAGGGTGCCCTGCTTCACACTGATATTCTTTAGCTTTTCAGTGAACTGGGGACGTGCCAGGATTTCTTTAGCTGTGGATATTTAAGAACATTCATTGCATCACATCTATTGTCTCTAGAAATATATTTAATCTGTAATTGACCTGCAATCTTACCATCAACAGTCAGAGTGATGGAGACAGAGGACTTTCCAGCTCTGTTCTGAGCAACAACAGTCCATTCTCCAGAGTCGTTAGGCATGGCTGATACAATGATCATTGACTGTGTTCCGTCTTCTTTAATAACAATCTTGTGGGTAAAGTCATTGACAACTTGATGTCCTGTGTTGAAGAGGATAATGTTAATTATATAAATGTTTAAAATTAGGCTGTACGAATATTGATTGTTAATGTCAGTTTGTACGCTTACCGTTATGGAACCAGTATGTTTCAGGCATCGGTCTTCCGACAACCTTCAGGTCAAATCTGGCAGTCTGCCCCTCAGAGCATTTACATGAGGAAGGCTTCAGGACAAAGACGGGTTTGTAAAGTCTCTCCAACTGAGCTTCATCTGTCTCATCAAGCCTGCGAGCCGGAGAGCGAGCAGGAGAGCGGCTGGAAGAACGGCCAGGGGAGCGACTCATAGAACGAGGGGATGTTGACCTGGAAAATGTATAGACATTGATTGTAGTACCATTATAGAAAAAAACAAAAAAGGATGCTTTGATGCTAGTCATCTCTTCTCTAGCAACATACCTGATTCTCTGCATCGCTGTCTGGGGGGTGTATCTCTGAGGTGTTGCTACTCCAGAGGGCTCCACATACAGCTTGCCAGAGCTGACAGAATTACCCTTCATGTTACTGGCGAAGGCGGTGTAAACACCCTCATCCTCTGGAAGCACCACAGGCAGACGAAGGCTGGCTCTGCCATCCTGAAGAACCTCCATCTGACAACGGCCGCCATGCTGAAGGCGGTTGCCATCTTTGTACCATGCAATCTGTTGGAAGAAAATAATATCTATGAATTCTGATACATTCTAATTGAACCTTCCTAAAAATGTGTATTTGTTGGTTATTGGTTACCTTGGGCAGTGGGATTCCTGCCATTTTACAGTGGAAAGTGACTCCCATTCCCTCCATGATCCTGTAGTTTTTGACTGGCGTGGCAAAGGTTGGCTGCACAGCCTCATGCTCTACTGCAGTCACCATTAGGTCACCATCCTCAGTCACAATCTCTTGGTAGGTAATTCTCATGATAGAGAGCTCAATTTCTTGGAGGATTCTCTGCTCAATGGCAGACAGATGGAATTCCTATATATTGCACATTGAGTGTTGCAATCAAATTTCTAGTTAGTATATACTCACCACCATACACAAAGGCAAGACCTAAGAATGTATGTTCCCAACATTTTAATTTAATACTACTTGAAGGACTTTAGCTATTCAATATGGCTACTGGTAAAGGTATACACTCTAGAGTGACTCACCTGTCCAGAAATAATGGTGGTGATCCTCTGAGTGTAGTCCTCTGACACAACAGGGGCAACAGCTCCCACGCTGGGTTCCAGCACCAGGGTGGTCACTTCAGTGGTAAAGGTGGCTTCTAGTTTCTTTATGAAGGCTTCATATTCATCTGTTAGCAACACACAAAATTTAAATCAATCACATTGTCTGTTGACAATCATTCACAAAAGATTGACTTACATTTTGTATATTTTGTTCTGCTTTTTCAATTGTATTTGGGCACATTTGTGTTATATTGTGTTGAAGATACAATTGTGGGCAAACCTTCATCCATCAGAGCAGCAGAAGCTGAGGCTTCTCCAAGCTGGTTCTTGGCAAAAATGGAGTACTCTCCTGCATCATCGGCAAATGTCATGGAGATCTCCAACCTGCACTCTCCTGTCTCCTTCTTACAGGCTACTTTATATCTAAAGTGGATAAGGGACAGGTTATTGCTGAATAATCCCATAACCCAACAGAAAACAAAAGTAAAGTGTTTGAAAGTGTACCTATATCCAGTTGTGAGGGGCACGCCACTCTTCTTCCAGATAACATGTGGTTTGGGGCTCCCCCCGACCTGGCACTCGAACACAACGCTTCCTCCCTCCACCAACTTCTGGATGCTGGGCTTCTTGATGAAGAACGGTGCAGCCGCTGTGCTGTCAGACTCCACCGCAATGCTGCCAGAACATTTTAAAGTTAGAGCTGGTACTAAGGTCAGGTCAAACGAGCTGCTTCAGGTAATATGTTTGTTTGGAAAGGTGGAATTAAGATGAGCATCAGAAGCCTAAACAGTAACTCACATTTTCTCTTGCATGATTCCAATTTCAGAAACGACGGATGGAGTTTCTTCTCTGCTCTCAATATCTTCTGACACTGAAAGAAATTGACAACAAAACTGGTAATGTTTTCAATTATAGTAAACAGCCCATCCTTGTAACCCCTAGCCTATTGTAGTAAGATATTGTCAAATATCATCCCACATACAGCACAACATCCTGTATTTATGTATTCATTTCAGTGATGGCCAGGGACAGTACACCTTAAATTTATGTTGCATTATGGAACATGAATGAAAAAAGCTCAAATGAAACTTCAGCTAGTCTATCCCACAGTACCTTTGACGAGCAGATAGCAGGACGTGCTAACTGTTCCAGCCTCGCTGGTGGCCGTGCAGGTGAAGCGGCCGCTGTCTTCAGCAAAGGCTTCGCGGATCACCAGACGGGCAAATCCATTCTCATAGCTGATCTGAAAGTCAATGGAGCTCTCAATCTTGAAGTCCTCTCTGAACCACATGATGACTGGGCTGGGATAAGCAATGATCTGGCACTCCAGAGTCACAGACTCGCCCTCTGTAACAGTCAGGTTCTTCAAGACCTACAGTTTAAGACCAGAGGAATGGTTTTAGCTGTCACGCCATTGAGTGGTCACTATTCAGCAATACAGTATGTGTAATGTATCTCATATGTATAACATTTATTATTATTGTATTGAAACTCACAGCAACCACTGTAGGATGAGTGACTGGCTCCTGAGTCCCAATGGGGACATGGACAGCCTCCTGGCAAGAGACCAGAGCAGACCAGAGCAATGAGTTGGTTGGTTAGTTAGCTGGTCAGTTAATTCAACATAATGACTAGCTTGTCTCAAGTTTGTGGGTACAGGAGGGAGGAGGAGGGAATGGAAGCTGATGAAGCGACGAACGAAGAAGACATAAGGATTGGAAGAGCAGAAGAAGATGAGAGGGAAGATGGAAGAAAGGTTTTCATGGGAGACGGGTTGCCACGAGAGTAGGGTCTTTAATGAAGCAGATGATCTGGGAAGGAAGAGGCGTCTGAATGACTGTGGCTTTACAGTGGAGGCGTTGATCAATGGGTTCACAGCTGAGCCCATACAGGATTAAAAGGGTGGTGGGGAGGGAGGAGTACCGTACTAACCTGAGCCTCCCAGTTCTCAAAGACCTCCTGGCTTCTTCTAAAGCCAGTCTGTAACTGAAACTGGTATTGTGGGTCTCTAAAGGGCGGAGGAGTGGACTCGGCCATCACTCGTGTCTCCACAACCCTACGGGAAGGACTGGGAGACTTGACTGGCTTGATGATCTTTCTCGTGGTCGAGGGGGAGGATAAGTCTTTCTGTAGAGTGGAGATGGCAGATCCTGCCCTCGAGATCTGACCGTCCCAAGAATAACAGTGTTATGAAGGTCAATGACAGAAAATCACTCCAGAATAAGTTGAACTACAGAAGCTGATAATAGCACTGCGGACGAGTTTGATGGTCAATGACAAAAAATATTTTTCGGTAACCCATCAAAAGGAAGTGCCATTATATTATATAATTGTCAGATTGGTGGTAATATTAAATTATAGGATGGAATGTGGTGTCATTTTGATATCCTTATTTAAGGGCACACCACAATGAAATTGTTAAAGATGGATGGTGATTTTGTCAAGTCATTACCTCATAGCTAGGGTCATATTTAGGAACAGTAACTTTAGAAACTGTGAACTTTGGAAGTGGAGACAGTGTTGGGGCAGTTTCCATCTGGCTGCTGCTTTCTGTCGTTCTTTGAATCTAGAGTGACCAACAGAGTTCAGGGTTAAGTGGTCAAGAAAGATCATAACTCATGAGAAAAATCTGGTAAGCTGAGAACCACCTGGGAGATGTTAGATTGGTGTTGCTCTGATGTTGAACTGACAGCAGCTGACTGGGCAGTAGTGTGTGCCATCATTGTAACATGCGTCTCTGCAGCCTCAGTGGCAGCCTGCTGCTGTGCGTCTACAGGCTCCTCTTCAGCTCCACATCGCTCCACATGCACAGGCTGACGAACACGAGCTAGGTCAACAGCAGCCATCACGGTGGCCACTGCCCCTGCTCTTCCACCTTCCTCCCCCTGGAGAGAAAACAAGCAGCACATAGATCGCAACGTAGCCAACGTGGCTAGCACCACAGCATGTTAACACTCACCACCACCCAACCTTACCGCTAAACTCCAAAGCATGTTAACACTCACCACCACCCAACCTACCACTAACCTCCACAGCATGTTAACACTCACCACCACCCAACCTTACCGCTAACCTCCACAGCATGTGGAGCATCCACCACCCAACATCTCATTCTGTGGTTGCTCCTCCATGCTTCTCTCACCTCTTGTAGTGAAGCAAGCTGCTGGACGCCATACAAGCCCTGCCACTGCTGCTCGACCTGCATGTGGGTGGAGCCAGCCTGCATGTGGGCGGAGCTGGTCTGCATGTGGGCAGATCCTGTCTGCATGTGGGTGGAGGTGCTACTCATAGTGGTGTGGCTTGTCTCCCCCATCGTCCAGCCTCCCTGCTTCCAGGGGGGCAGGACTTCTGGTGAGGAGGACACCTGAATCGAGAAGAAGACCAATCACATCCCAGTTAGACTGTGATGACAAACATGATGATTTATTCATGATGAGTATGGGAGTCACAGGAAGCAGTTCCTCACCTGTCTCCTGGTCATGAGAGGGGATCTGACAGGTCTGATGGGAGATACTGATGGCCTGCCAGATGGAGACATAGGTCTGCAGAAACACCACGTTTAGTTCACATGCTCATGGCACACCAAATGCTCACAGTTATTGTTGAATACTATGGCTATATCAGACAGCTCAGAGTTGCTGTTACCCCGTGGAGGCAAGCAGCAAAGATCTTGTGGTTCATGGAAGAAGAGTTGGTTTACTTTTAAACGCATCATATTTGCCAACATAGGTGAAAAATGGGCCATCATCTTCCACATCATTATTGTGAATCATTTCTTTGTAATAGATAGTAATGCAGCTTTGATAACTACATCATCTCTATCTGTGAATATTAGCAGTGAGCGTTCAGCAAAACGTTGCATGACCAAACACCATTTAGGAAAGACCTCTACAGCTTTGAATCCCAGGTAGAGTAGGTGCGGCTTGTTTGATTGGTGTTACCTGACAGGTGTCGGTGTAGGTGCCTTCACGTGTCGAACAGGTGAAGGTGACTGGTGGCGGCCTCCTGTTACCCTGGAGACCAGTGAAGGTGGGGACTTGGAGGTGGGTTTAGGAGGAACCCTTGGGGGGGTCTTGTGTGCCAAACGTTGAGTCATTACGCCTCCTTCTACCTGCATCTCCATCATGGTGGTGGCCTGGAAACTAGCCTCCACTCTCTAGGAACAAAACACAGAGAATGGTGAGTCAAGGAAGTGTTCCATTATCTAGGAGTCATTAGACCAAAGTGTTGGTGACTGTGAAGAAGCAAAGAAGGTCTTACCCTTTCCACTCTGGTCTGAGAGGAGGCCATCTGAGAAGAGGACACCATCATCTTGGTTTTCTTGGTGGGACCGGCATCCTCTCCTGTAACACATACACACACCAATCAGTTAGCCTCATGATAACCAGCACTCTGTATACAAGGCTAGCCTCAGGTAGGGGTTAGACAGTACAGAGACAGGTCATTAAGGAGCAGGTAGGGGTTAGACAGTACAGAGACAGGTCATCAAGGGTTAGGTAGGAGTTGGACAATACAGAGACAGGCCTTAAGGAGCAGGTAGGGGTTAGACAGTACAGAGACATTAACGAGCAGTTTGGGGTTAGACAGTATAGAGGAACAGGTAGTGGTACATCCACATGATCTTACCCTGAACCAGGAGTTCAGCGGTAGAGGTTGCTCTTCCGCTGCTGTTTGCAGCATTTACAGAGTATGTCCCAGAGTCCTCTGGGAAAGCTTCGCCAATCAGTAAACTGTAAAGGTCTCCTTCTTGAACAATCCGAAAGTCAGGGGAGCTCTGTATCTCAGCTCCTTCCCTGTAGAACTTCACCACAGGTGAAGGGATTCCTGTCACACGAACATCCAGTCTCACTTGGCTTCCTTGTGTTACTGTCAAACTCTGAAGTCTCTGAATAAAGTTGGGTGGTGCAGTCTCAGCTGTGGACAAAATTAATGGATTACAATAAGTCTGTATTAGTTTTATTCTGATTATAAACATGGAAGCGCAAGGCACAAAAGGCTGGAGGGATGAAATGGTACATATGGTGCTTGGACATCTTTCTCTTATGCACTTTGATGGTCAAGAAAAGATATGCAGGGGGAAGAAATACGATCCTCATTAATTCCTTCTTAGCAATAGAAGCTATGTGGCAGACACAGATCCAGTTACAAACCACACTCAGTTTGTAGACCAGCCACGGCAATAAAATAATAAAATAATAGTAGACAACATATAGCCCAACTTTCGCTGATCGCAATAACAATATACATTTTAATTGCATCAAGGTCGATTTTTGATTTGTTTCTATACTGCTAGTAACGCACTTGATGCACAGCAGTCAGCACAAGACAGTAATTGGTATTTGCACTACAGTATGAGAAGATCAGTTGCTTAAAATAATTTGAATGAAGCTGTGCAGTTGTATCAGTTTAATTTTTTTGATACCAACTTTCTCCAAAGGAGTTATCAAATAGGAAAACAACTCGAATTACTTCAATAATATAACTCCAAAACATGGATGTTTTTTAAGAATGCTCCAAAAGCACAGAGATACGCCTGCTCATCACAACTGCAATCAGCTACACTATTTGACACTTGGATTCATGTCTCTGTAACTAGTAGCTCAGCAGTGCTAGTGGTTCAGCAATGCTACATGCTCATGTCTCACCTGTAACTAGAAGCTCAGCAGTGCTAGTGGCTTGGCCAGCACCATTGGTGGCTCTCACAGAAAATCTTCCGCTGTGTGCGGCTGTCACAGCAGGGATCGTCAGAACAGCGCGGCCATCACTGAACGAGATCTGAATGCCGGGAAGAGCGGCAGCGGAAAGAACCTGGCCATCACGAAACCAGCTCACCTCAGGAACTGGGGAACCTGGTGGACACCATCCAACAGTTAGACACAGTGTCATGTTACAATTACACACAGTATCACAATAACTTTTAGCCTGATCATCCACATTAAACACAAGGTATAAAAGCATAAAGATTACCCCAATATTATAACGCAGAGGGAAATATTATTTGAACTATATTATGCTTAAACAACAGATGTGTGTGTTTGCATTTCTTCTCAATTTTGTTGAATTGAATTCAGGAGGATTAATTTGAGAAATATGGTCTGAGCTGAAAGTGTTTATTCTTACCACTAACTTGAGCCTCAAACGTTGCAGCACTACCCTCAAGTGCCACAACGCTTTGCAGAGGCTGTGTGAATGTTGGCGCCTGTGTTGACATGTTGCTCGGCACCCTGCAGACAGACAGACAGATGGAGAGACAGACACAGAGAGAGAGAAAATAAATATGTGTGAAAACACATGATACGATGGTTGTGGGTTTGCTGCTGCTGGAATGTCAGAAGTGTCTCAGGGTTAAAAGGATGCTCAGGTGGGCTCATGCTTTGTGATTTAGGCTTCCTTGGAAAATCAAACTTGCTGACGTTACAGAATCACAAGGTTGCTAAATGTAAAGATGAATGGACTTGGAAACAAGAGCAAACTAGTTGACAGAGTATCTCTCTATAGCTCTACTTTTCCTCATAAAAATATAAAAATAGGATTCAAACCAATTTCTTATTTGACTGCATGATTTAGATGGCATGATATAAGAGCTATCATAACATAGTAATCTAAAGTATGTGGTTAGCCACTTATAAAACACAAATTTACAACATTGTAATTTTACTAGTGTTGGGGTTCATGTAATATGTAGAAATATTGGTTGAAACGGAACCCAGACATGTGTTAAAGCTCTCAGAATTGCTGTTAAAAGAGAGCAAGCTGTGAGAGAGGTCCTTCATGTCTGGGAGCAGCTGAGAGGAAGCAACAGGGTATTTATAGACCAGAAGGACTAAGTCATCACTTCTGGAGGTTCGCACCTGGTGTGCAGCAGACTTCAGAATAACCTGCTGTTCATCAAGGACCTCTAGGCTCTATAAACTTATCCATCAGGAGCTAGCAGCAAAGTCAGTCACTGTGGACCCCTAGACTGTATAAAGTCAGTCACTGTGGACCCCTAGGCTGTATAAAGTCAGTCACTGTGGACCCCAAGCCTGTAGGTAGTCTGCACAGTGGAGTCTATCAACTCATCCATGGGACAGAGTGATGCTATTGTCTTTATAACCTCTTGTCTATTTCTGTTAACTTTCTATGCTGGGACAATGAGCCAGTGAATCAGAGTTTCCAGAACCATCCAATAAAGAGTCAACATTTGGGTCTGATGGCTACCAAACAAACTTTAATTAATTGATAATAGCATTAACTTGTCTCCCTCAGGATCTATTAATAGTCCAAGCTCAGCCTGGACATGGAAACAGGCTTGAGCTCAGAACCACAGTCCTTTTTGATAATCATATGGATTACTATAATGATAATGATAATGATTATTTATATTGATTACTTTCATTTTATACCCACATCTCACATGAAACGAGAAGCAATGTTTCTCTGAAAAAATGTAACTCTGCTTAAATACTTCAGTGCTGCAGCATATTAGTCATTAGTTTCAATAATTGAAAATACATCAGCTCATAATATCCTAGAGCCATTAACATACCACAGCCTCACCACTTTCAAAACATACCAGGCATGAACATTTACAAAATGTCGATGCCATTCAGAGTTGTATAGTTTGATAAAACTATTCATGATGAATAATATTGTCTGCACACGTATGCATGGTGACAGAGCTGGAGTAAAGCTGACACTAGCAAGAGAGGGTTAGGGTTAGCACATGAACTAGACAACACATGGTTAGCAAACAGGGATGAGCCTGGAATAGTGCAGTCATTAGCCTTGATGTGGAACCCAGCTCAACAGACTGCTGCTGTCTATCAAATAGCACCTCATCGGACTGCCCACCGACCGCCAGAGACTCCTAGAACCAAACCATCAAAGCAAGCGAATGGAACCAAGACTTGAACCAGACACAGAACCAGGCCACTAAAGATCTAGTAGAACTAGCCAACCAAACCAAACCACTAGAACATCATCACTACAGCTAGCAAACAAAACCAATCAACTAGAGTTAAACCACTAGAGCTAGCCAACAGAACCAGACCACTCGAACCAAATCGAACTAGATGACTACACATATGAAAGTGACAAATAATGTTCTTGAATCTTACAGTGAAAGCACTTGAGCTATCCAACAGAACCAGACCACTAGAGCTATCCAACAGAACCAGACCACTAGAGCTAGCCAACAGAACTAGACCACTAGAGTTATCCAACAGAACCAGACCACTAGAGCTGGTCAACAGAAGCAGGCGAACAGAACCAGGCTAACAGAGTCAGACCATCACTGACCATAGATATAATATGGTGTGGACTGGACTCTCAACTAGATTTCTATAGTTATCTTACAAATCTTGCTGAGATTGACAGCGTCAAGCAACCAATTTATATGACATAATTGCTTTATCAAATGAAAATGACCATGTCAATGTAGTACGAAGTAAAACATCTAATGAAAGCCCCATGGAAAAGAAGGTTTGCAGATTGGAATCTGAGGGACAGATATAGCAGTAGCCAAAAATACTCTGTCCCTCCACCCCGACTTGATTGACAGCCACCATGTGGCACATAGCTGGAGGTGCAACTGATAGCCCTGCTGCTGATTCCCTTAAAAAGACATGGCCACCCAGCCGAGACGCCACTCTAATGCTATCAGAGCTATTCTGGGCCTTTCTGAAATCATTGTACCAAATGACATGCATAAAGTAACCTTGACATTACATCGTATGAAAAGCTAAAATGGAGGAAAGGGAAGGTTTTATAATAGTTTCTAGAAGAACACCAGTCAAACAACCAACAGTGTTTTTGTGCCAATCTGATTCTGGCCCATTCCTGTGTAATAATCATCTCTCTTTTCTCCACTCGCAGATTGAAAAATAATCAATTTCAGCAAGCAGGCAGCTAGCACATGGATAAAGGGGAAAACTACTCACTTGTATCCACAAGGGTGCCTTCAATTGATGGGACAAGGCCCAGGTGAATTAAACAACAGTTTCCTTATCCAGAGAAGATTCCAGAAAATCCAAGAAGAGAACGGTTGAACCTCAAGATATCCCCACAAAACAAAACTACACAGAGATAAGGCCGTGTAGTTTTGCTTGCCCCTTGCAATCCCTACACCTGAGGCAAGGCTGGGAATGCTCCAACTGCTCAGAAGCGTCAATATGGTTGTTAAACTTTATATACCAGGGGGCAAATCAGCATCATCACTCCAGGGCCTGTCCCTATTGGCTAAGCTCTCGGGGGGCATGATGGGACTGGCAGCCATTTATGAAACTCTCCAGCTGTCACTCAAGACCTTCTGTTAATCTGCCTTGATCTGGTGTAGTTCATGCTGTACAGCCACTTTACATGGCTGGTCAGTATCCAGAGCTACACATTGATCAACTCAAACCCTAACAATGTAGAAAAGACCTGGAACCATACAGTGGAAAGGACATTGTGCTCATTAAATATCTGGTGACCAAAAGGAGAGAAGAGCTGTCCCTGTCACTCATGCCACACACACACACGCACACCTCAGAAATCAACAGTTAGTTTGGCCAAACCTCTGGAAACACCCCCCGTGTTTCAGAGGAGCAACACTGTTAATTGGTTATGAATAAACAACATTGTGCTGACACTTCCTATACTGTCTATATTAGCTATAGATAGTGCATACCTCGGCTGTAACCAGTGGTTATTTGAGTTACTGTTGCCTTTCTATCAACTCGAACCAGGCTGGCCATTCTCCTCTGACCTCTAGCATCAACAAGGCATTTTATCCCACAGAACTGCCGCTCACTGGATATTTTCTCTTTTTCGGACCATTCTCTGTAAACCCTAGAGTAGCACCAACAACCAGGCCACGTTCAAAGTCCCTGAAATCACCATTCTTCCCCATTCTGATGCTCGGTTTGAACTGCAGCAGACCGTCTTGACCATGTCCTCATGCCTCAATGCATTGAGTTGCTGCCATGTGATTAGCTGATTAGAAGTGTGCATTAATGAGCAGTTGGACAGGTGTGCCTAATAAAGTGGCCAGTGAGTGTATATATATACAAATTGTCATTAATTATACACACATTAGGATTGTTTTCTGTAATATTCTTTTAATTCTTTAACCATCGTCTCATTTTGGAATCTTACTTTCTTTTGAGAGAGAGAGAGAGAGAGAGAGAAAGAGAGACACAGACACAGACAGGCAGACAGACAGACAGACAGAGGGGTGTGACTTACATTGCCATGCCATTTCTGTTCAAGTAATGGTGGTCTCTCAGGTGTCACACCATGGCAGCTGTTCAGCCCTAAATCCTGGACCTAGAGAACCAGCAGTTACAACTGTCCCGAGGGACACAGCAGCATGGCATACATAGCAGCTACTAGATAAATAGCATCAGTATTTGCTTAGCTGCTACTAGCTAGCAACATGACTTACCAACTACTAGCTAGCAAAATGGCTACATTAGCAGCAACTAGCTAGCAACATGACTTAGCAACTTACTTACATACGTGGACTTACATGGATTTTTATACCTGTTGTTTCTGTGTGATTACATGACAAACACAACAAAAGTGGTGTGCATGTATTGTAGTGATGCACTCTATTTCCACTGAAACACGATTCTGAAGTACCATCTTTGGGCAAAGCACGTATTTGCTAATGCTAATGCTAGCACTGCCACTCAGTTGGAATCAAGCCATTTCAGAGTCTGCAGACACGGAAAGCAGTGATTCCCAAATTAAACATAATGCATCAACATTTCTTAGGCCTACCAGAGGTCTCAGAGGGTGCGAGGCCCTCCTGAGGCACAACAGAGTCACTGCGGTCTGGGAAACTTTGACCAACCCACTCACTGCTGGAAACATCTGACGGTTCTTCAGTGCTGAATGCTTTGTTGAAAGGCTGTTTTGTTGGTCTGTCACCTGTGGTCTCAGATCTGTGCGGTTTCGTCTCAGAACAGCACCCTGGTCTGTTTGGATCTGGTATGAGTGTGGTGCAACTTCTGTTTGACAACCTCTCTGTGTCCAAGTGCCTGTTGTGTGATTCAGGATACAAACCTTGCCGGAGGTTTGGTAATTGTTTTGCCTTCTTGTCATGTTGTACTTTGGTTTTCTCTTTTTGTTCTGTCTTCCTTTCCCTGAGTTTGAACACTCCTCCTGGTCTCAACAGGCTCTCATGGATTGGGAGGTTTGTGCGTATACGGTGTCCCATCAGCATGTGAGCCGGGTACCAGCCGGGGACCAGCCGGGGACCAGCCGGGGACCAGCCGGGGACCAGCCAGGGACCAGCCAGGGACCAGCGGCGCACTCCTATAGATCATCAAACTCCTCTGGGAACGTATATCTCCTTTCCTTCTTGAGGTTTCTTCATCAGGGCCTTGACAATCTTAACTAAACTATCTCCAATCTCCATTGGATCTCGGGTAGCTTGGGCTTGAGGTGAATCATTCATTTTCTTAAGGTGGTTCATAACCAATATTAGACTTTTTTTTTGTTCATGTTCCGAGTATTCCCTGCAGTCCTGCAATTAATGTGCTGGCTAGAATTATTTATCATATCCAAAAAGTCAACAATTAGTCTCTGTCACACGACAGTTTCATTAAACAAATACATATTCATTTCCTGATAATAAAACTTGGTATGAATGCATATATTGATGTGGAATTAAATGAACAAGCAGTGAGACAGACACATTTCTAGTGCTGATAATCATGCTTTATTAAATCAATAATGAATATCGCTCAAGGAGGTCACAAACATATTTAATGCTACAATTCTAATTTTATCAAACCAAAAGACGATCTGCCATCCCTCTCTCTCTTCCCCACCTCTCTCTTTCCTGGGGGATGATATAGCCGGTGAATAGGCCATTGGGGTCCGTGGGCCCTGTTTACTGGGGAGTTTCTAAAGCTAACACACAAACACACTGTAGACCTCCAAGAGCCAGCTCTGACTCTGCAAACAAGCTCCAGCAGGAAGCCTCCTCTTTTAGGCCAGGGGATGATACATCTGAGGTCACGCTGGAGGTCGTTTGCCAGAAAAAGAGCACAAAAAACTAAAACAATGCTCAGAAAGTGCAGGCCGCTCGCACTCTGGGCATGTCATTCAAATGGTAGTATGACACAGTCAGTCTGAGCACAAGACCAGTTCATGCTGCTTACATGAGGGTAATATGCAAACAGCACTCAGGGTCTTATACTCAAGTTACATTTCATAGATACTGTAACATCACACGCAGAGGCGTGTGCATATTTACAGTTCTGTCTCTGAATCTTGTTCATAACATCAACAGGGAGCCTCTCTACCTGTTGAGGCAATCTTAAGACTTCAACTTGTTGTTGAGGCACAGTGTTTGAGTTTCTATGTTTCCATGGGTATTCGTTTCATTTGAAACTTTCTCCTGTGAAAACTTCATTGCTTTTGTTTCGGTTAATATTGTCATAAATAACAATTCATACATTTTTCATAACCGTTAAATTCGGCTATATACATTATGTACATGTCACAGAAAAGTGGTTCAAAAATCCTAAGTCATAATTATCCAATATGGCACAGTTTATAACAACTTTAGACTTTAGTCTAGTTTGGCATAAATTAATGTCAAGTTTGGTATAAAAATAGTTCATATTTACAAGAGAAATCCAGGTCTTTATCAAGTAAGATT
>OMOU01095072.1:0-18499 GCA_900312585.1 Malacocephalus occidentalis
ATGAGCACGTTATTAAAAAGGCAGGCGATGCAGGTGAGAGATCAGGCTGGCTGCAGCCCCCAGGCTCCTGGCTCAAGCCTCTGATCCATGTCTACGGTGACATCGTCACTAGGAGGCTACTGCTGGTATGTTTCCGCCTCCCCCTGAACACGTCTGGCACCATCTTTCATTTATTTTTTTGACAAAGAGATCATACATGAATGGCAGTTTTGGACGGTGGCCCTCTGTGGAATAATTGCGATTTCAATAAATAGACGCTCGATATGAAACATTAAAACATCCTGGTGTGACTCTATCCTGCACGTTTTAATTACAAAGTCTTGCTCGGAGTGGTCATGAGAGGAACTGTTTTCTGATCATGTGTACCTGCCCGGCCAGCTCCAGGCGCTTGTTGCCATAGTAATCCCGGTCGTCCACCTTGTTTTCCCCTTGCGCCAGGATGACCCGGCGCACCATCACCGCCAGGTACACGCACTTGGCCCGGAAGTTGAACTCCTTTACCTTGAGGACGATTTAAACAAGAGTGGAGATGTTGGAGATGTAGTGTGACTCAAAAAATAAGCTGGACATAATAACAACATTCTTTAAGAAATGATTTAATCACCAGTTCAAAAGCCTAATCCATACACAGCAATATAATAAACATTACTGTGTGTATGCAAATACCTTTGCACATGCAAAACATGTGTATTAACAGTGTGATGGATGCTAAATGCAAGACGCAGATGAGGAAGACTCACCGGTACATGTGTCAGGATGAGGGAGGCCAACAGCTCCCGAGCCTCTTCCATCTTGGTTTTCTTGGGCCCGCCCCAAATCCGCTGTCGCCTCACCTTGTTGCCCAGGTACTTCAGCGCCTGGTGAGCACGGTGGAGGATGGGACATTAAGTTTGTGTCCACTCCTAATATAATATGGTATATAAATATAATATAATATGCATAATTAATAGAAAACATTTATGAAATCAAACGGTGGCCGGTCTCCGTGGAGATTGAGAGCTGACCGATGAAACCTTTAAAATACATGGCAAATGTGGCACCATTCAGTGAAAATGTTGACAGCGTGAGTGGGCGTATGCATAATTCCCTCCCTTAAACACAATTGATGAATGTATTCTGTGTACACTAAAGTCCTTAAAAGCTCACTAAGTCCAGAGGCCGCCAGAGAATCACTCCATTGTTGAGCGTTTGCTTCGATCACAGTTTTAGAGAGCCATCATTTGAGTGTTGTTAGAAATGTCATCACCATCCGCCAGCTATTAATGTAGCTTTTAGGCCACTCCTGCTTAATTCCTGACCAATCAGGGCAACTAGTCTCCGATTGGCTTCGGGAACCCATCTTGTCTGTCAATCACATGTGTGCACACAGCATTATCATTGCTCCATCACAGGAGTTTATTTTTGGAATGTTAATTCTTCTTCTTGCTCTTCCAACTCTCAAACATGACCCACAGCTCCCTTATTTATGTTATACTGCACACTGTTGTCTTGATGCGAGTCTTTGTCTCGTGTGTCTGAAACAATATATACTGCTGCCCTTCTAGGGCAGGCCCATTCTTGGCCCATTGAGATTGTAATCTTGACGGTACTGACCTGGTTAAATGAAGGTTATATTCAAATAAAATCCTCTTTAATGGTTACAATGTTACTATAATGGACATGATATATATTCTTTAAAACCAAGAAGAGTGAGAATTTGGTTAAACTGGAAATGCGGATTGAACTATTCATATTGTAGGGAGCAGCCCTTGAGGCAGCGAACAATAAGTGTGATCTTTTCATCCATCGGAAAAAACATAATTCAAACCATATGCAACAATTGCCATGCCACAGGATGCTGGATTTTATGCACCGATGTTCATGTTCAAAGAATAACACATCCGAGTCAGCGCTACTCTCAACATTGCGACCGGCATATAAATGTAGGTCAAAGGTTAAGCAGGCTGAAGACTTTCACCAAGACCACCCACCCTGACCTCTGTTCGCTTTCTTCAAATACAACATCTTGCATTTTGAAACATCGACTTAATATCGTTTTCAGGTCCTTAAACAGTTTTGTTCAATGTTTAACATAACGCCGTTATATTCCAAGTTTGGAGCAGAGCTGGAAGTAACATTATGGTGCCGTGGGTGTGAGAGAAAGACTCTCCCACCAAAACTGTAGTGACGGCACATCCGAGAATGATAGCACATGTAATGTGCTATGTAATGACAATCTTGACACTTACACTAAATTTACCCTGAAAAATATATTGACCTCAATATCCCAAAACAATCTTTTTTGGGTGACATTTGTAACAAAGCTTTCCTCATCCAATACCACCATGGTGGGGCGATGGTGTCTTAGTCATTTCTTTAGTCTGATCCATTTCCAGAGACTGGATGGGGCTGCTTCCTGCTGGACCAATCACAGAGTGGATGATTCTGTGATGCTGATCTCCTGTTGATTTGAAGATGTTGGCTTCCAAAGCAGAATCCATACTTTAAAATACTAGATATTTAAAAAAGGCAGAATCCAAATGTTTCTCAGTGGGAGTGGGCGTGTCGTTTTCTGCTTGCAATCGTCACACCGATTCTGTGTCAACATTTTCTTTTTATCCCACCTACAAGATTGACTGTGAAAATTCACAGCAAGCAGAGTATCACTCAAGCAAGCCAGACAAGTTTAAAAAGTGGGGGGGGATTCAGGGGCTAGAGGCTAGAGGCAAGTGCGTGAGGTACCTGAGTCTGGGTGAAGATCTGGGCTTTCTGACACTCCTCCAGGCTGGGGGAGAAGTTGGCCACCACGTGTTCCTCCGTGCCAATCATCTGAACGATCTCCTGGTCACTCTCCACACCCATGGCCTGCTCACCACAAACACGGTAGTAAACTCAATGTAAAGACTCGCTACAATACAGATTTTTCTAAAAGTTAGTACTTATGACTGTACAGATGATGACACATAAGTTCAGGAAGTTGACCCAAATGAAAATTATAATAAAGCAGGAAGTGGGAACACTACATACATATACGCATACTAGCCGGCTTGACATTTGCACCATGTTGGAATTTGCTGATAATTTTGCTAAACCATCTGCTCATCTCTCAATCTAGTTTACATTCCACAGGCTGGAAACTTTGCACTAAACATAGTTCTACCTTTTGGGAATGATGGCCGAATTGTAATGATAAAGTATTTTAGTTATAAAATAGTATGTTCGTAAATGCTGTTTTTTTAAATAACCAACATTTTTACTGAAAAATGCCATCTTTGCTGTCATGTTATGCTCCTACAGCCCCCTCTACAGGACATAGCCAGGTATTGTGCCTTGGCTGCATCAAGACCATGGGACAACCTTGAATATAATGGCAATGGGAGCGTCCTCGGAGAGGGTGTTGTGTCGCAGGTAGAATCGGCCCTTCTTCACAATCATATTAGTCCTACTCTTCTTTTCATGGGTGGAGCTGAAAGAGAAAGCCGAGTGAAAATGAGGCAATTAAAATGAGCGGATTCATGTTTCCGGATTCATTTTGAATTCTACATGTTGAGAGACAAGAGCTACAGTCATGTGAAAAAATTAGGACACCCCATTAAGTATTCAGTTATTCATTAAGAAATGTTCATATATCGATGTCTAATCTTGTTTTTATTTATATCTGGAAAAGAAAGTGATCTAATTGCAGGTAAACAACAAAAAATAACATTGTTTTACTGATTAAACAAAAGACATCAACATAAATGCATATTCTAACGGAGGAAAAAATTAGGACACCGTACCCCTAATACCTAATACCTAGTGTTACCCCCTAATACCTAGTGTTACCCCCTAATACCTAGTGTTACCCCCTAATACCTAGTGTTACCCCCTTTGGCTGAAATAACTTTAGTGAGTCGTTTCTTGTAACCCTCTACCAGTCTCTGACATCGGTCTGAGGAAAGTTTGCCCCACTCCTCAATGCAGAATGCTTTAACCTGTGTGATGTTTGAGGGGTTGCATGAACAGCCCGTTTCAATTCACCCCACAGCATCTCAATGGGATGAAGATCTGGGCTTTGACTAGGCCATTCCAGGACTCTCCACTTCTTAGTTCTCAGCCAGTTCTTGGTGGATTTACTGGTATGTTTCGGGTCATTGTCATGTTGCAGGGTCCATTTCCGCTTCAGCTTTAATTTTCTTACAGATGGTCTCACATGTTCCTCAAGCACCCTCTGATACACTGTAGAATTCATGATAGATTCTATGATGGTGAGCTGGCCAGGTCCTGCTGCAGTAAAGCATCCCCAAACCATGACACCTCCGTGCTTCACAGTCGGTATGAGGTCCTCTTCCTGGAACGTTGTCTTTGGTGTGCACCAAACATGTCCTCTGTTCTGGTGTCCAAATAATTCAATTTTAGACTCATCTGTCCAAAGAACATTATTCCAGAAGTCCTGTTCTTTGTCTATGTTCTCTCTGGAAAACTTCAGTCTGGCCTTAATGTTTCTCTTAGAGAATAAAGGTTTCCTCCTTCCACACCTCCCGTGAAACTTGTGCAGTCTCTTTCTGATTGTAGAGGCATGCACTTTCACATCAACAGTCGCCAGAGCCTGCTGTAGGTCCCATGATGACATTTTAGGGGGTTTGGAGACTTCTTTTAGCATCTTGCAGTCTGCTCTCGGGGTGAACTTGCTTGGACAGCCAGACCTGGCCATGTTGGCAGTTGTTTTGAATGTCCTCCACTTGTACACTATTTTCCAGACAGTGGAATGGCTGATTTCAAAATCTTTTGAGATCTTTTTAAATCCCTTACCAGACTCATAAGCTGCAACAATCTTCTTTCTGAAGGCCAGACAGGTCTTTCGATCTCACCATGGTGTTCACTGTCACGTCGACAGTCAGGAGCACACCAAACTGAATGTCTGAGGTTTAAATAGGGCAAGCCTCCTTCAAAATGCTGAGTAACAATGTTCTAATCATGTGCACCTGATGTGATACACCTGTGTGTGATTTCAGCCATTTTAAGTGGGGAAAAATGTGGGGGTGTCCTAATTTATTATTTATTATTAATTCACCAGAAATAGCGTTTTTATTTTATTACATTTTACAGAAACTTTTAAAAAGTAATTTCTTCAGTTTTACTTGTTTAGTTATATTACTTGAATTTCTCAGTATTGTTAATTATATTAATTAAATTATATTAAATATCCATATGTTTAAATATGTTAAAAAACACATGTTTTCATAGGGTGTCCTCATTTTTTCACATGACTATGTTACCAGAGTAATAGCGGCTGGAGCATATTCAGCCCAGTGTAAAAGAGGAGCAGATGCGGTACCTGGTGACGGAGGCCCCCACGGCACCTTTCCGGTCCTGCTCCACGATGATTCGGTTCTTGGACAGCTGCTCTTGGATAAGAATGACCTTCTCCTGACCTTTCACTATGAAGTAACCACCTGAAACAAAAACACATTTTGCAGGACTCTATGGAAACTTCATTTCATGAATTTTCAGTTTGAGTTATTGCAGTCATATTGGGGTGCCGTTTCATATCTTTGCAGTAGACACCGAATGGGTAGACAGGAATGATGGAGGAGGTTTCTGTACCTGGATCTAAGGGGCACTCGTTGAATTTAGAAAGTTCCATGGGAGTTTTCCCTGTGAGCACGCAGTTTGAGCTGCGCAGCATTATGGGCATTCTGAGAGCGAGAAATGAAACGGAACAGTTATAGAGAGAAGAAAAGACAATACAGCTCAAATTCACAATTATAAGATGCGAGCGAATGGCAGGCCCCAATGATAACAATTTGGATTATTGTGTTTTACTCAAAACAGCAGACCAGGGGCTAGTCAGTGGGCCAAGTTAGGAAACATAACAGACTTTAGGATGGTTAAGGAGCACTTGGATACCTTCCAATCGGCAGGGAGTTGCGTATGATTCTCTGGCTGCCTCGGGTGTACTCTATGTCCACCGTGATGGGGGCTGAGTAGGTCATGTCTCGAAGACGACACTGGTCCAAACACACAGCACAGTTAATGAGCACAACAGGGCTACTACCAGAACACAGCATTCACTGTTTAGTAGTTAGTACATTGAGCAGATGCTTTCAGTGATTCTTTTTAGACATTATTAATGAGCAGGTAGACTGCTGACATTAGGGGTTGGGTATTAAAAGTGGTGCAGGATGGGTAAAGGTAGTGGTGGAGTAGACGTGACAAAACCTAAACCCAGTATTATTTTGTCATTGATTATATTGATCACTTTACATGTACATCTATAACATTTAGAATATTTAGATCATTCAATTACTTCTGTATACATATGCCATAATCCCTATGCTATATTTATATATGTATCTCTGGATACATATGCTTCAGATTCTTTTACCCTATTATGTATATTTCTGTTATTCCAATGCCATATTACTGCTACTGCTGCCCTCACTTGAGCATCTGCCTTTTCTTACTATATATATATATATATATAATACTCAATATTCAAGACTTATATTCCCCATTCCTACACTTTCCAGAACAGCTGATGCGTTTTCTTTTTTACATTACAGTTCATTTTTTATCTTTATTATATATATATATTGTGCTATCTTTATTATGGATATTGTGCCGTTCTCAATATACAGTATGTATTTTTTTCTCTTATTTTTCATACTGTTGCCTGCCATGTCACAAGAATTTCACTGTTCAGAATGGCTGTGTGTTCTGACAATAAAACACTAACTATTAGAGTATGATAATATGAACACTGACATGATTATAGTGTATAATCCATCAAACCAAAACCAACACTAACCTCATGAGGAGCAACAGGCCTGGTTACATTGAAGCTCTCCTCCACATCTGGCATGCCTACATATATGTTGAGGTACCTAGAAGCGAATAATTCTGATTACTGCTAAGTTCATAGCTCAAATTGTATACATTGTATAAAATATGTTAAAGAAAATCAAAACATAACAATCTACTCTTAAGACAAAAACTAGGGTGGCTTGACTTACTTGAGGTACCACATTGGGTCAGCATCGCTTGTGATCTTCTCGTTTGCTTTCATGATTTTCTTGATCTATAAAATGTTTGATTTATATTTATATATATCCAAGCACGACAAAATATACTGTACACACATACACTATTTGGAGTGTTACCTCTACGTTGATGAAATAATTGAATGAGTCGATATGCTGCTTCACCAGTCCTTTGACCTGGCAAAAGCAGTCATGTAGGATATTACGTTTAGGTTATGGAAACTGTCATAGCGTTATTATAATAAATAGGGAGACATTGACATACACAAAGGAGTGCTTACCTTTAGGAAAGCTGGTAGGAGTTTCCATTTTTCCTGTAAATAAACAATGGAATCAAACTGTTTCTTACTCAGTAACATTACTACAATTACAATTACATTAGTAGCAGACGGGGCAGACGATTCAACTAGATTTCAATAACGACAATTCAAATATAGAACAAAAACAATATAGAAAGTTTACGACATGTGCTTTTATTGCTGTTATTAATGTGACTATCAGTCTATTGTTCCAAAAGATGTAAAGGGGTAAGCGTGTTTACATGTACCTCCACTGTGTTGACCGGAGCTGCCATCTGTTGGGGGGACATGTCCCCGAAGTCCTCACCAAGCAGCTCCATGGTGGAATTCACGATTTAGGCTTACCTGTAAAACAATATTCCAACACATTTGACACATGCATTCACATGCATTGTAGAATCGGAAGCCACTACTTCTTCTTCGGGTTGAATTGACTAAATAAAGGTGCACAGCGCCACCTAGTATAATAGAGTGGCGTTCGCTTTTTCATATTATATTAGAAACTATGGTAGTTTTAACATGGGATAATTGGACAGCTAAAATAAAACAATACAATTGTTGACCTTTTATGCACGAGTGTATTTTATTATTATCAATAATACAATTATTGAATGTTACATGCCCAATGTACATGTCCAATGAAATGGGACTGTGGAAAATAGAGAAGAAATAATATAGTTTTATTAAATGAATAGAATGTATAAAATAGGCATAGCAGCTGTAAAACACAGGTACATTCATAATACATTTTATATGTCATTTAACGATGAAGGCCTCGGTATAGTACTGAAATAGTGACACCATTACACCACCACTCATCGACCAAGTGTGTGTGGTTGGGGCCTTGGCAAATGCCTGCTGTTGCTACTGAGCAGCCTGGGGTATGCCGTGCCCAGCGAGTGGCCACGCCTGATGACCACCAGCTCCATCTGACACTGGTCGATGTTGACCAGCACAGCGGTACTCCTCTCTGTGTTCATCAGGAAGACGACGGTGAACAGAGCCATCTCAAACTCTGGGCTGGCCCCCATGAAGGCGCTGCCCACAGGCTTCACCAGACCATGCCAGCTGAACTGGAGGTTCAGAACATGGTCGTCTTGGTCAGGCTGGGGAGAGAGAAGTTAAGAGAGAGTGATAATTACTACTGTACAAGACTAATACTTATTACTATTATGCAATCATACACACCATTCATGCATCATGGTAATTGACGATGCTGGTACTAGCTTCCTAGACTAATTTCCACTTTCTATAACTTGACTGAGACTTTTTCTGTATTACTTAAAAAATGAATACTGTATTTTATGTATTTTCTTCTGTATTTACCCAATTTAGATATTTTCTTAACAAGCTTTATGTACTGCACACATTTAAATGATATGATCTTTGCCTGTATTTTACACTATACTAAATTCATTGAAATGCATAACATCAACACCAAGCCTTACAATGTCCTGCACCCGGGCCTTGTACCCCTTGTAGTCCAGATGGCCATGCTTCTCCTGCAGGTAGAACTGCAGCCAGTTGTGGAAACCAATGATCTCAGATCCAGTCTTGGTTTCTCCAACAAACACATGCTCAAAGCTAGAGGAGTCCATGCTGTTCAATGTGGAAGTAGGAAGTTGGAGTTAGAAAGTGGTTTCAAGGCAGTCAGAAGGCAAGAGAGCTCTTAAATACTTAGTCACATGTACATCACAACCCAGGGCCATTCTGTGCAGTGAAACACTTTGACGTGGCAGGCGACAGTACGTAGGAAGTAGGCAAAAAAGGACAAGGGAAAAAGAACACAGCTGCATAATCAGTATACCATATGAAGTCTTGTTCAGTCTAAATATTGAAGATTGTCATGACATTGCAATAATGTTGGATATTATTGCTTACCCTGCATTTCTGTCTCTGTGATACAGTTTGAACCAGATGAGGTAGAGCTGGCTTTTAAACTGTCTGAGGTCAGAATTTGACTTGCCCTTCCCCACCAGGTACCGATGGGCGCGCTGTGGGGACGTTGGTACACATTAGCCAACTTTACTTCTCCAGCAGCCTTCAACACACAGAGGCAACTGCTTTGCAGAGACAGGAATCACAATGCTTCAGTCATTTAAAACAAACACATGCATTCAAAATCAGAAAAAAAACGAATATGCTTCTGGTCATGTCTGTGAGTGTGTAGCATAGTATGATCACTGATTCATTCGGTCTCAATGCTGAGACCAAACCCAAGCCAGAACACATTCCAGCACTGCACATGCATACAGCTGTTTTAGATCACGAACCCTGCTACTCCCTGCACAGCATTACACAACAAAGGGGGGCCACAGGAAGAAGCAACAATGCTGCCAGCATAATAGTGTCATAATGAGAAACCTTCAGAAACAAGTTTTCAAGTAAAAGTAGCCACATTGCCATACAATGTCCTGGTAAGACATCTTTACCTAAGGGCCAAGCTACATGTATGCACTGGTCTGGTACTGGTCTGGTAAGAGGGTGCTGACGTGTTGTTTACCTTCATGACCGCAGTCTGCAGGACAGCGTCCAGGAAAAGATTGTTCTCCAGAACCTCCTCTGGTGAAACCCCCTCGGCCACGCCTGTAGACCTTTCATAGTTGTCCAGGAGTTTCACAAAAACTGGAAAAGAAAATAGCTGGCATAGCTTTTTTTCATACTATTACTGACATGTCTACTACTATTGTGTATTTATATTTTCAGTATTTCATTTTTGTTGTTGTTGCTTTATATAAATGATGTGTTACTACTAGGCCTACTGTTCTGTAGCCTACGTTCTGTTGGTACACCTGAATTTGCCATCTATGATTAAGAGGTATCATCTCATCATGTCTGAAACAACAGGGACACAGGGACACATACGGGACACTTACGGGAAAAAGTTGGTATTAAACTCAGCTTGGTCTCATTGACATTGGAGAAGAGCGGTTGCGGGGCTCGGTCATGGGCCACATTACTTCCTTGGGTGACAAAGCCGGCTTTACCCTGCACAATGCAAACAAATTTGGCAACTAATTGTTTCATGCAGGTTCTCAAACCAGAATTCACAAGGGAGGGACAAACTATCTACTAACTATCTGGGACATTTCTTCCATTAACTCTGAAATAATTTGAAACACTCAAATCATTAAATCGTTCAAGATATATTCACCAATTTTCCTTTAACACAAAATATAAAAATACCAAACCTGAACTAATATAGAGTAATCTACTCCGGGCTGCATACGGTTTACATCCAGAGTCCAAAACTCATTGAAAAGAGTGGACAGCTCCTGGTTGACAGTAGGTCTATAAAAGAAATGTTTTTGATGAAACCATATTTTTATCAAACACACAAGAACCTAATGTTTGTACATTTCCAAAGATTGAAATACCTTGACGCGTCCAACTCACTGACCAATACAGCAAGCAGTATAAGACCTCCGTGGAACCTGTTTACATAAGATATATAATGCCAGCAACATGTGTTCATACATGTAAAATAACACACGCGCACGCACGCACCCACCCACACATACCTTGAAGCAGCCATCGCTCTCTCTGCTGCTTTTGCAATCCAAAAAAGAAAAAGCCCTGTAATCTTACAACAGCGCATGCGCGACATTACACAAGTCTACGAAGTATAAAGTAAGGCAATAATGAGTGCAGCACTGGCGCTATAAAAAAAGACGAATACGAATTAGCAATGAGATTATTAATTGTTAGTTGAGGGTGGATTAAAACATGAATTTGGAATGCGATTTCAGGGAATTTGTGACTGTTTGTCCAAATGTGGTTTCTCTGTGTGGATATGCCATGTCCCCTCGCTTGTAGCTAACATTCGGACTTTGTCCGCTAGGGTGCGGAGTATTCTACCTTCAGAAATCCCATGGGCGCGTCCTGTCCAAACATAATTTCTTCCTGGACTCCGCATTTCCATTCCTGTTCTGTTCAGCTAATACCTGCTCTATGCGCATTCCAGTACTAGTTCTTGTGTCCATGGATATATTTTCTGTGCCTTTTTTGTAGTTTGATTCTAATATATACATCCCTGTTTTAGTTCTCACTACTATCCTGTACTTCATGCTCTGACACTGCATATTGGCTCAGGAATGTGCAACGTTGTGGCAGTTCTATGGCACCCTGGGCGAAACTTCCCCACCCCAGTGACCCACAGCAGGTGCTCATGGAGCCCAGGGAGGTCCAGGGCAGAACCAGTTCCCCCCCAGCCTTGGGTGTGGCAGTTGACTCATGAAACACATACAATAAAAATAAAAATAAACACGCATGCTCATAGTGGGGAAAAGTGTATGCAACACTACAAGCTGCTCCAAAAAAAACCCTTTATTGACATCAGACGTGGAAACCCATAGGAGTACACAGTCTACTGATTCAACATACCCATTGCGCTTTGTATATGGATTGGTGAAGATGCATGCAAAGACGCTATTACTTGATGAATGATAAAGTAAGGCAATAATAATGTGGAACAAGACATTATATGTTTATTAAAATTGGATTATGCAAATGTGATATAAAAAACCTAAACAAAAACATAGCAGCCGTTTTGAAGTTAACTTACAGTCAATTATTTAAGAAAAATCCCAAAAACAGTTAAGTCAACAGAGAATATTACTTATGACTAAATTCAGTTTTCGTATCCAGATTTAAAAAAGGATATTCTTTTCATAACAAGGACATATATTAAATATTTTATTCTGCTGTCTGAGCCATCAATGGAATAAGGAATACCAACATCCATTTAAAGGAGTTTATAAAAACGTCTCCAGTAACCAGCTGGAACACCAGAAGAGCAGTGGTGTCACCCTAAAAGCCCCCCACCCCTCTCCCTATATAACCAGAGAACTGTCATAGTGGCACTCTCTACTGGCTGGGAAGAAAAAATAACATGTTTGAGTGTAATACTTCTGGCTCATGTTAGAGTGTTGTGCCAATAGGAGATGTGGTGGGTCATGTCCTTGTGCCGGGGGAAGGGGGTTGGGGGAGTCGGTCCTGCTTCACGCGTTGGATTCCTCGTCTGTTACACTGGGGTTGGGCGAGTGAGACGTCTCTTTGAAGAACTCGTCGTCTTTCAGCATGCTCTGGAAGTGGTGATGCAAGGCGCGGTTAGACCAACGATTACTCCACACAGCGTCTAGCCATCACCAAACCAATGTGAAACGGGGCCCATTTATATCAACATTTTCTACAACAAACGCTGAAGTAATAACACATATTAAATATTTAATTACATTATATTTTAAGGATGACACCAAAGGTTGTATTAAATTAGTCACACAGTGCTAGACCACCATCTGGGAGGTAAAAAGGTCAACAGTAGGACATTCATGGGAAGAGATGGAACAGGTTACATCATTCAATGTTTTTATGACATGTGGTAGTGGAGATTTGACACGAGGGCCATAAATAAACACAAATGGCAAAATGTTTCTCCATCTTATGCAGCAAGCAACCAAGTGTTGTAATTGGGTCAGCCAACCTTACCGTTAGGTTCTGGATACCCTCGGAGAAAGCTCCTATCTGCCTCACTGTTCCCTCAGAGTCCTCCATCTGCACACAAACACACACACACACTTTCCTTCAAACCCCTAGAACCCAAACGGAGCAGAGTACAAAAGCAGTTGCTCCTGGACATGGGGTCAAACAGGATGTGATGCGCACAAAATGAACCCATTAACTGATATTTAAAAAGGCACCAGTCGTGCTTGGCTATAGTCTAATATGAGAAAGTACTGCTTCATACGCGTGTTGTGCAAACATTGCAGTCTGCATCATCAACGCTTTACAAGTACTCTCTTCATACTAGCTGAGCACTATGGTTTCCCAGTGAAGAATTGCTCTAAAAAAAATATATAAATCTAGATTGTTTTTTTTTTTAAATGCTGAAAAGAGCTTTTGCATGCTGCCAAATCTTGTCCATGAGCCATAAGTCTCACTGTGATTGAATAAAGCATGTAGAGAGCACTGCAATCCAGGGTCACCAGGGTCAGGCTTGCCTGCTCTAGTCGGTCTAGGTCGTCCTCGTAGATCTGGAGCTCAGCTCCATAGCCCTTCTGGAAGCTCCGTCCCTTGGGCATTTCCACGTCCATGGGACACACGTACTCCTCGCTCTCCTCCTGCCTCTTCCTCCGCAGTGTGCCCAAGCCACCAAACGTCTTCTTGGGCTAGGGAGGTGTCACAGGGACGCAGAACATAATAATAATAACAAATAAATAAATAAATATGCAGAGAACAGGAAGTAGAATTTATGACATAAATATAGTTTCTTTAATGCGTCTATACAAGATCACTCTAGATGCAAAAACATACACATTATTGAGTCATTGCTCAGCCCAGCATCTTTCCCTGCCACTGAACCAACGACAGAAGGTACGAGCAGGCGAGCTACCTTGACCTTAGCGGTGGCGGTCAGCAGCACATAGTCTGGGTTCTCCAGGCTCTCCTGCTTCAGCTGCTGGGACTCCAGGCCCACCAGCAGGTTGAAGTGGGTGGCCAGGTGACGGCGCAGCAGTGTCTTGTTGGGGGGGATGTTGAGCAGCAGAGCCATGGTCTCCACATTGAAGCCAGGCTCCAGGACCTGAGGACCTCATCACTATCAGTACTACTACTGTCACTATTACTGCTATCCTGATTGGTACAATCAGTACTCTTACTACAATTGGTTCCATTAGTACTATTACTAGTGTTACTACTAAAAATATTACTACTATTGGTGCCATTAGTACTATTACTAGTATTATTATTATCTTTATATTAATAAAGATAATAATATTATCATTACTATTACTACTATTAGTCCTAGTACTATGATTAATACTAGGGGGTATTTTGAGCTTGC
The DNA here is from genome assembly GCA_900312585.1 of Malacocephalus occidentalis. Taxonomy (NCBI): domain Eukaryota; kingdom Metazoa; phylum Chordata; class Actinopteri; order Gadiformes; family Macrouridae; genus Malacocephalus; species Malacocephalus occidentalis. The sequence continues at coordinate 14,142 of OMOU01095072.1, forward strand.
TCCTATCGTAACTTCAGAATCCTGACCTCTTAGCCCATCAGCTCACAGTCGTCATTTAGGTGGATATACTTTATCTGGAGAGAATTTTTTTTTAATCTTACAGTGAATACTAGTAGCAGGTTCTCCCCACCACCAAGTAAGCTGTTCTTTACACATCATGTATCTCACCATGAGGCCTCCATGCACCCCGCTGCCCCTCAGGTTAGGGGCGTACTCTGCCAGGTCCACCGACCGCAGCCACTCCATCACCCGGTGGTTGGTCCACTGGGAGACCTCCGCTGGGGAGATGTTGTTCTGGCACCAGGGGAAGAGGCAGCACCAAGTTAGGTCACAAAGCTGTGTACTTAGTAGTTGTGTACTCACAAAGTGTGCTATCAAAATAGTAGTACAGTACACAAACAGATTTCCAATACTGTTGTTTACTCTTATATTATAATTACATGTGTTAAAGCCCCCCACTGACCTCGTCGGACGGCCGGCGACGGAGGCAGTTGGGCTGGTAGCCATTGAGTCGCAGCACCTGGATGGCCCTCTTGATGCTGAGGTAGTGCAGGACACTGCCCACCTTCAGGGAGAGCATGTCGTCCTGTGGAAACATTAAAGGGGGCGTGAACCTCAACATCACTTTCACTTGGGTTTGGGTCTCATATACTGCCTGTATAGAGTTTGCTACTTCCATCTAAAATGCTTTTCCAGAGTGGTGGTGTTATATGGGCTGTACATGCTGCTGGAGCGAGTTTGAAGTACGTTTTTAACAATGCCCTTGTCACGATCTGTTCTGTTTTCTGTTGGGATCTGTTTGTATTATTTATCTCCCCCCTGCTGGTCTTTAGTTTACCTTTTGTCTTTCATGTGTTCTGTTCCTGTTGGCCATTTTTGTAGTTGTCTGACGTTTTGTAGTCTGTTCTGTTTCCCTGCCCTTGATTGTTGTCAGCTGTAGTCACTTCACTCTTTAGTCTCCCTATTCAAGTCTGGCCCAGTCCTGTGTTCCTTATCTGACCCTACTCGTCATTATCCGTCTTCATGTCCGTGAGTACCCTGCTACCCTGTCCGCCTGTTACCTGCCTAGCATTTTTGGGGGGATTTTTGTTATTTTCAGAAAAATAAGATGATCTTAGAGATCTCTATTGGGGATTACTAGATTATGTGTCAATTCATATATTTTCACTATATGAAAAAATACAAGTGATATTTTCTGTGGCTCTGATGGCAGTCAGAAGTGGTGCCAAATAACTAATACCTTAATTATTTATAATTTTCAAAAAGTTAGTCAGTGAGTCAGTGCCTCCCTCCTCATCAGCACCACAACTTGAGCGTGAGTGGGGAGAGACACACCCAACAAGGCCAGCCTGACAGTAGGAGTTGTCATGGTCCGTCGCTATGCGCAGAGCTCTGCGACACGGACCCCAGACACTCACCATGGTCATGTAGTGCAGCATGCGCCCGTCCACCCTGCCCTCGTCAAACTGTGTCTTGTACTGTGGCAGGCCGATGTCGTCCAGCCACCCTGGACACACAGAGGGGGACGGGGGCGGGCAAAAGGACAGTGTGCATGTTCAACATACAGAAGGATATGTTCATATGCCAGTGACCCCAAATTGTGTGTTTTTTTAAATTTGTATTAAATACAGTATGTTTACATTTAGTAGTGATATTTTGTCACTGTTACTAAAATAATCGTACATACTGAGTGCATATATCTTTACGCAACCTAGTACATGTGTGGACTACTATCTACTATCTGTTTGATGCCGGCAATTTTAATAACTGTATTCCCTGTTGTTGATTTGAAACCTTTAGACAACAGTTTACAACTTCTGGCCGAATTTGTGTTCACCAATTCGGCGCTTACAGATCCCCGCCTCCAGCAACATCATTGGTCAGAAAATATGGCGCGAAGCAGCCCCTTCACTCTAATCTGAGCTCGCCTGATTAGTGAGACTACAACCAAAGCACATGGGGTTTAAATAGTGCTTAAACAGGGGGTTCACTTACACTTTCGTGTGTGTGTGTGTACAAAGCCGGTTGATCACATGGTGGCTCAGCATTTTAACACCTCAGTCAGTACTCACTGGTCACCCAGCTGTAGTCCAGCTTGCCCTTGTTGTCCTCCTCCTCCGAGCCCAGCGCCTGGAGAGCCAGCTGCAGCTTCTTCCTGTGCAGAGAGTGCTTGATGCCCAGTTCCTATACGCACACATGCCCACACACACACAGTTAAAAGGTGCTGTAGTTGTAAAGAGAGACATGCCCTCCTTTCAAAATGCGTTCATATGAAAGTAGAATTGTGTCAACACCATCCACCAGGCAGGCAAGGGGGCTTAGTAGTGGCTCACCCTCTCCAGGTCCTGCTGAGAGGCCTGCAGTAGTGTCTGTCCGGAGGAGATCCACACCCGGGCCATGTTCCCGTAGAGACCCAAGCCTTGGTCCTTCAGCCACTCGCACACCTTGTCTTTGGACCAGCGTGCAAACGGAGCATCCAGGTCACTGCAGGCACACAAGAGGACACCATGTGGGAGAACTGCGGAAGAGTGTATCCATGATGCAGAGGTCGACACTCTAAAGCTAAAGGTTATGTTTCAGAGAAGAAGTGGATGGTGGAAGATGGTGTTCGGCTGTCATTTACATATGATGGAGTTAGCTGCAGACTACTCGGGCTGGACAATGAATCTACATTTTAAAGAAATAGCAATATCTAAATCATAGGAGCTGCAATTTTTGTATAAAAACGTGTAAATGTAAACCACCATTATAAATTATTAGTGCTGCAGAGATGCCCTGGCCTACACATTAATATCTCCAGAGGTAAGTAAACAATAGTTTTTACAGTGAAAATTAACGCAAACATGATCATTCCCAGAATAGTGAATCATATCACAATTGCAATACCCTTCACAATATGTGACACATTATGTGACATAATCACAATGATTATTTTGCGATATTGGTGAGCCCTACTATTGATCACACTTTTAGTGAAGTTGAACAACATTATGCCCCTGGAACTTACAGAAACACACCTCCTAATGGGATTAGTCATGGCACGCACGCGTGCGCGCGCCCGCACGCACACGCTCACATGCTCACACGCACACGTACTTGTTGGTGCGCTGGAGGTCACGTGACCAGCCCAGCCGGGGCCCCGCTGTGGAGCGTACCCCTCCCCTCTTGAACTCCCCCTCCTGCAAGTTGTCATCCAGGTTAAACGATGTCGACTGACTCCTTTTCAACCTGCCAAAGCACAACAACAACCACAACACAACAGATTAGAATCTCCTCCAAATCGAACATTATCTTGTGAGGTCGCCGGATTTGCAAGATCACATTCACGTGAGAATGCATCTTCAGGCTGCAGGCTTCAAGTTATCCGCCTGTGGCCTATTACTACTTTGGTGGCTACGGACAAATGGTTCATCCAATATGCTGTATTTTCCAAACAGTTTCGAAGGACAACTTCCCAGATGGGAACAAACTATCTGGCGTGTCAGGTTAAAACGCAGCATCAGCTGATCCAGAAAGTGTTGGTTTCTGATGTGACACAATGTTGTCATCGCTGAAACTATAGTTCTGAAATCTCACAAAAGGTTCTGCGTGCCAACATCTTAACATGATCATTATATTCTTGGATCCAGCAGCTCCAGCAGGACGTTTGGGAGGAGATGACACAACGCCAAGGCTGAAAACCAAGAAGTGAAAGAGGCAGTTCCGTCTTTCCTGTTTAGTTGGGTATTCTATCCAAACTCATTCATGTGAGTGGATGAGCCTTTCAAATGTAATTTGAATAAGTAGAAATATTGAAAATCTTTAGACACTTTTCATCAGCTGGCCGAGCTTGTGTTTACTGTAACACGGCCTCCAGGAACATGATTGGTCTAAACAAATGTGAAGAAAATGAAATGCCCTGACAGTCTGCTGTCAGTCTTGAGATCGCGAGTCACATGCCGGCTGCATGGCCTCGGGTATTGCAGCGGGTATTACTACGCTCACACAGACAACGTCAAAATCGACACCGCGCTTCCTTGGGCCCCGAGTCATTGCCGCAGAACCGCTCAGCCAAACGCCACGCAAGCATAATATCAAACGGATGAACGCTTGTGGAGAAAAATCAAAGGACAGACATGCATACATCCACAGAGAGACTCTTTCCATTATAGTTCGACTTTAGAAGAGAAAGACTGAGGTTCTAGAGAGGGAAAGCCTCAAGGTGTTCAGGGAAAACACATACTTCCCAAAGAGCTTCTTGATCCCCTTGGCCTTCTTCTTGGCCTCGGGGGTGGTGGCCAGGGTGCGGGTGCTGTCGCTGTTGGAGGAGCGCTGCGGCAGCCCTGCCAGGTCCAGGTGCTCCGTCCCATGCCGCTCTG
>OMOU01095074.1:1269-12323 GCA_900312585.1 Malacocephalus occidentalis
GGTTAAGCCTCACCGCCTGACCAGCGGCGGTTGGAACGAGGTGGTCCCCGGGCGCTGCACTAGCTGCCCAGCGCTCCTGGCCTGACCGCGGAGGAAGATGGCCATGGATGGGATAAAAGCGGAGGAACAATTTCACGGCGACACCTATGGGGGCGTGTGTGGGGTGGACTGGGAGGGCCGCCGTGCACGGGTGTACATGCATGGTGTGACCGCGACAATAAAGACGGAGGTTGTCCGTCCGCTAATTATAATTATTATAATTCATGTGTTCATGCATCTTCTTTATATTTTGTCTTTTATGCCTACCTTTTTTGAGTTTGGCTGTTCAGAACAGCCCCGTGTTATGATGTCACAATAAAACACTTTGACGCACCTGCTGTGACAGAGAGACCTCGTAGCAGTAGAGAACGCTGGTGTCGTACAGGAGGACCTTGTGTGCCGACAGGGCGAGCAGGCAGTTCCTCAGCCGCGAGATCACCTCTCGGTCCGACAGCGAGACAGGCTGGACACACAGGGGAACATCGCAGGGGAACATCGCAGGGGAACATCGCAGGGGAACACCGCAGGGGAACACCGCAGCTCATGAAGATGTCTACTACTAGATCTACTACATCGGCGCTACCAATATTGAGCTCAAGAAAGGATGGCTTCATAAGACGTCACCATGTCCATTCCTTGGCGTAAAGGATGGTCTAGTTAGTTGTACTCGTGTTTGTGTGAATATCAGGAACTACGACAAAAGCACCACAATATCTACTCTATATCCAAGCCATCGTATCAAACTGACCAATGTTTTAATAAAATTTGTCTTCCGTTTTTTTCCATTTTCTGCACAAAATGCCCTTGAGGAGGCAGAGCTTATTCATCATTAAAAGGCAAACAGTGAGACAGTGCGAGCACGCCTTTAGTTTGGCCCGCTCATTATGCAATGACATCATTTTGGTTCCCAAGGGTGAATGTTTCACCTCTAGACTGGTGTAGAAGCCCCCGGCCTCCTCGTCCTGTTGGCCCGGGGTCGGGTACAGCCACACGAAGCCGTTGTTGCCCAGGATGATGGACGCTCCACAGGGGAGGTTGTGGAAGTGCGTCTTCTGCCTTTTGATCAGCGACGGGGAGATCTGCACGAGCACTCCTTGGCCCAGCTGGCGAGTAAGAGAACACGAGGATGATTTGACAGGAAGGACAAGGCCTAGCATGAGCTTATCAGTGACTCAATAGTAATTAAGGCTTTTTGGTGTAATCTGTGTTGCTAATTACTAAAGAACAGACAAAGAAGCCTCTTCACAAAGAGAACACCATAAATAGCAAAAATTAAAGACGAAAAGAAGTTACGAGCATCCAAGTCGGATATTCATGAGGTACTGTATATCCATATTTCATATCCATACATCATGGATCATCATCATGTCATTTGTGGACTAACTCAATTACAATGTCCAACGGTGACTGTACTGTATCATTGCAAACAACTTACTTTTCCGTACTTTAAACTTCGAGTGTGGAGCAGCAGTGCCCCGTCTGCATAGACGGACTGCACCTCTGCCTAAAAACCAAAAACAAACAAAGACAAATATGACGTTGGCATAATCAGCGGCATGAACCTATACAACATGAGCATGATAATGCAAATACCTGTACAAATGGAAGGATCTCCAAAATATTGTTTGAGGAGATGTGATTCAACTCTTCAAAAGTGTTTCAACTTTAGCAATATAGTGTATAGCATGTTGTTATTGTTGTTGTTGTGGAGAATGAATGAATGGGGCCTTACACTGATGAGGTCTCCTTCCTGGAGGTATTCTCTCATGGTCAGCTCATCCTCTGCACTCCTCCGTCTCTGAAATGACATAATAACGGCAAGACGATGATTATGTTCGCCACCTTGAGCTTGCGTGTCCATTTCTGCTCCCCAAGCCCGCATCTTACAGGTCAGTGTACAATGATCTAGTGGCCGTATGCGAGCATGCTGCATCCATACCACGGACACTTCTACTACAGTCATGCACCATTAATGTAGTGTACAAAGGGAAGCGACTCACCAGCTCTCCGCCCGGCAGGTTAACAGAAGACAGCAGGAGAACTGAATCCAGCCGGGAATTAGTCTCCACCTTCCACCGTTTCTGTTGCACCTGAAAACACAATTACAAAACCAACATATCTAAAGGACACAGTGTACAACATATGTCTAATTCCATCTAACTAATGGGCACATCTGAATAATAATAGCGATCAAAATATTTAGAAAAAACACATTTTTATAAATTGTGATATTATACAAAATGACACTACTTTTGTTTACCTCAGTGATTCGACCAACAATGACATCTCCAACCTCCCCATTAAACCTGTAGTTTAGAGAAGGTACAATGTGATGAGGATTACGAAGCCTAACCAAATGCAACAACAGATGATGTAAAATATGCAGGAGTGCATGTGCAGGTAATAACCACACCAGCGTCCCAACTACAGTACCATTGATGTCCACGTACCTGGTCTTAAGAGGTTTTACACAAATCAGCTTGTCTACCCTCTCCACCTCTCCCGCAACTGAAGCCGTCAAGTTATCATCCTCCAGGTATGTGCCGTGACCCCTGGAGACGGAGAAGAATGCAACATTTTTTATAGCTCATGATGGTGGAAATTCCAAGCATCCACCACAAGAACACGTGTGTAAACGTGTGTAAACGTATTCAACACTGGCCGGCCACCGCACCTCATGAAGCCCGTGTCTGTGGTGATGACATCCCCCGGCACGACGAGGTCTTTATTCACCTTGCGGTCAAAAAGGGAGGTTGAGCGTGAAGTGCAGCGGTAAGTCGGCAGCCGCATCTCCACAGCCATGTTGAGCGACTCACTCACAACAGAAGGGATTGCAGCGGCGCTTGTAAGTGACGCCGATGAGTCGGCGCATGAAAGTGACGCCATCACACCAAAAGACGAGGCCACAACCGAGACACAGATATATATGTATATGTCTTATTTTTATTTTTCGTATCACGGTATTTATTTCATTTGTAATTCGGAAATAGTAAATACATTTCAATTCAACGTATGAAATAAAAAACGCATTCATACAAATGAATTAATCATTCATCATCTATCTGCGACAATCTGGCGACATCTGGTGGAACAATTGTAGTGTTTTCACCCAAGCAGCATTTTAAATTAGCATTTTTAATGATTAAACTATTAATTACGTAGTAGTGATGACTGAAAGGTAGTGTACACGGGTGCCCATTATAAGTTAACGTACACGTTTAAAAAATGAGGTTTTAATTGTTGGTTGTTATAAAATGGACCATATGGACCAGTTGCTCATGTAAGAACAAAGCTGTTACGTGTCTGTCTACGTTATTTTAATCATGTTTGTTTAGTGTTCGTATATTTTTATCATATTTTACCTTACATATTTATTTGATGAACATTATGGAGATAAGGAAAATAGATACATTGAAAGAGCACATATGCCACTATCGAATATATCGAATATATTATATGAGGATATTAACCAGCTTTAAATCATTAACACACTAAACTTGGGAAATTAAATCATACATTGTCTGTGTTGTGGCCTTCACACACACACACACACACACACACACACACACACACACACACACACACACACACACACACACACACACACACGTCAAAACAGGGCCCCAAACTCATCCCCAAACATCCCCCAGTGGTATTTTGCATTGAATCGCTGGTGGAGGGGACTCTGGAGTTATGCATTTGTCATTTCGGAACAGCTCAAAATGCCTAAAGTTATGTCATGACTTGCCATATTCAGATTTGATCCTGAATAGTCGGTATACATTAATAACTGTAAAGTGTTTCCAGAGCTGTCATTGTGGTTAGAGAGCAAATTTCCCTATGCTATTACAGAAAAAGGTGGCAATTTGGGTGGTCCACAATGTGGAGCATCAGCGTGTCATCAGGTAGTGTTTACCTGCGGCGGCCAGGGCAGCCGTGTCCTGTGTGTAGGTCTGGGGCGCGTTGACGGCCATCTGAAGCTGCACTCCTCTGGCCCTGAGCCCCGTCAGTTCCTCAAACACCTTCCGTCCCTGAAATCAGTCACCCATGGTCAGAAAATGCTTCCTGTGCTGTGGAGATATTTTATTTCACGTATTTTGATCTTTGTAAACTCACAAGAAATGAAGGTTCAAACGTTTTTTTTGGTTGTGTGTAACTTTTTGAAGAAAAAGGAGCAGGAGTTAAACACACACACACACACCCTACCTGAACGTCGGTGGGATCAGGGCGGCCCGGCGTCTCGCCGTCTCTCAGGGAGATGTAGAAGGCGGCAACTTTGAGCGAGCCATTAGCCCGGCTCAGCAGTTGCCGCCAGCTGTCGTAGATGCTGGGCAGCGGCAGGGGGCCGGATGGGTAGAGGCCTACAGGCATGCTCTCTATCAGACGCACTCTGAGAAGGTGGAGCGGGGTGAGAGACAGCGGTACTTTTATATACACCACAGCAGCATCATTGAACACTTGAACCAGATTGGTCCATAAGGGCCCAAGGGTGTGCGGTATTTTTTTATACCAGGACACCTACAAATCCAACATTACCTACGGTCACATACAACTATCTACCAGATGTTTCCCCGATGACACAAAAACTATATCTGAAAAGCAACATTTTGTAATAAAGTTTGATGGAGGTGGTGCTTAGTATGTGGTTTATTCCTTATGCATTATCGTAATTTTATGTGGGAAATGAAATGCTTGCCTTCTCTTGGTATCAATATAAGGGTATAGAGTATGTGGTTGGTGTAAGCAGCCTCACCTGGTCCAAGTGAGAGTCTGAGTGGGTGAGGCTGCACACCGGTCGTGCATAGACTAATCAATGCCCACAGGTTAAACCAGCCAACACTACACACACACTAGCATGCTAGCATTGTACCACCTGTCTTTTCCTTGTCTTCAAACAACTACAAATCGGTTTATTGGTTTAACGGGTGTGCATTGATTAGACAATGCAACACAGGTGTGCTGCCCCACCCAATCCCAGACCCTCACTCGGGCCAGGTGAGGCTGCTTAAACCAGCCACCAAACACACACGCTCTACAAAGGGATAAGTAATAGCAAAAGCAGAACTAAGACGTGCATTTCAGAAAGAATAACCCACCAATCACGTCTGCCATTTAATATTCAATACTGGTGTGTTTCAAACTCAGCTTATTGTAAATGAATCAAAATGGGGAATTTATATACCTTGCCGAATAACCTTTTTTTGCCATCTTTAAAATCAGCACTGTATATGTGGTGATGCTAGCAAAAGCCACTCATGTTCATAGCTGTGGCATGTGTGTGTGTGTGTGGCTGGTGGCTGGTTTAAGCAGCCTCACCTGGCCCGAGTCTGGGGCTGGGTGAGCACACCTGCACACCTGAGGTGGCATTGACTAATCAGTGCACACAGGTTAAACCAGCCATCATCACACACATGCTAGCACTCAGGCAGGTGCTGACATGCTAGCTGTTTACCATCTTCTTTGTCATTCATTGTACAACTGCAAATTCTACAATAAACCAGAATATTCACTCAACTCCCGGTGTCCTTTGGAGGAGCCATAGAAACCCACTTTAACGTGGCCTGTGGCAGCACCTTTGCTACAATAGCCAACACACTTGGATGACGATGATGATGCCATTAGCGTCCCTGCTCACCGACAGTCTGTGCCGCACGGCTTCCCAGCCAACCCCCAGTCATCCTGGTGGTACAGTTCCAGCTGACGCAGCAAGTGCGCCATGGAGTGGGGCAGCCCATAGTGCCATGCATGTTGCCCCAGACCGCCAACCAGCAGCAGGGTGGCGGGCAGCAAGCAGAAGAGGACAACGCTGGAGCACCTGGACCTCTGTGTGGAAAGACCGACCAAACACATGGAGTGGAGTGGGGTTATATCATGTGAAGGGAGAGTGGTAGGAAAATTATCAACCAGCTTGAGTCACGTGAAGACACGTGGCTCATGCTGGTGAAACTGTCTGCCAAAGCTGTTCGGACAGAGTGGGTGTGGTCCATTCCACAGCAGTACTGCTGATGCATTGCTTTGCTCCAGTGCTATTGATGTTCACTGCAGACTAGGAATGCATTCAGCATTGTAAGCAAAGACACTTGGCAGACCGCCGTCTTGTGGTTTTTCTGCGTCATATCTTGCTGTCGGCAACTAGTGGTTTAAATGGATGATGGTTTTGTTGTTGTTGTTGTTGGTGGTGGTGTATCAGACACCGTTCTGTTGTTTCAGAGAATCACCACACGAAGCCTATGCTGCACTTGCTGCTTTTCTGGACTTAACAGAAGACAGTTGTAGCTGCTCTGTTATTTGCCTTTACCCACTTAGTCATTATGTCCACATTACTAAAGATTATTTATCAAAAATACCATTCTGCACACAGGAGTACAGTATACAAAAATAGGCTTTACAATGTGTTTATTTTCTATCTATTATTCATTCATTGAATTACCAGAAAACGTGCGAAATTGTGATATACGTCACGGCCGCGAAGAGTTTGTCACATTTATTTTACAATATAGGTATAACAATACACAAAGTTATATTCCTTGTGCATACAAATTTGAAGTTGGCTGAGCAACAGCAAACTGTCAAAATGTTTGGTGGGTAGAGACTTCATGTGTGTACAGCCGCATGTTCTCAGTTTCCTCGGGTGGACCACCCAGCCGACAGCAAGGCAAGACTTATCGTTAAGACTCAAGACCATTCGTGTGTACTGCCGAATCTGTCTTTGTTTCCACACTGACTCCTCTCCCCCTCATCTTTAAGATTGTCATAGAAACAAACCCATGTTAATAAACGACATCTCAGTCTGTAGTCTGTGAGGTGGGACAGTGTATGTTACTCACCGTCGCCGAGGGGCTGCTTGGTTTGACGGCGGGTGGAGCCCTCTGGGATACAGTCTGTGGTTTGGTGGCTTTGGTCAGCCCAGACCTGGAGGACCTGCTGGGCTCTGCAGGAGGTGGCCGTTTACGCAGAACCTCCCCCTGTGGGACCTGGTGTTGTCGCCCACTTCTGTTCTCTCCCACTGTCTCGCATGCACTTCTGGCGGTGGACTTTTCGGCCATGATGTCTTGGGCTGGCTGGGGTTTTTTAACTGGCTGAGGGTCTTGGACTGGCTCTGCACCTTGAATTTCAGTTTCTGCTCTGTCGACTTCATCCAGCACTGCCTTGTACTTCATGGGCTCAGACACCCAGGGCGGTACTTCATCCCCGATGCCTATTTCCGGGGCCAAGTCCGACAGCTCTGTGGCAGGGATCACGTCTTCCTGGTGCCCCTCCCTGTCGCTGTCCCAGGACGCACAGAGGCTGGTCCGGCTTCCAGGGGGGGGTTCCTTCTCGGAGTCCCCCTGTGTCATGGCTTGGCCGAGGGGCAGCTTGTCCTCTGGTTCCCGGGGAAGCTCCTGCACCCGTGGGTTAGACCTCAGTGTGGGACGCGGTGTCAGGGCCACGAACTGGCTGGGGGGGCATTGAGTGGCGCGGAATTGAGTGGCATTGAGTGGCGCGGTGGCGGGCTCCGGCCCTCCGGCTCTGGGGAACAGGGAGACGGGTGGCTGCTGGTGCTGGGGGGTGGCCCCCGGCTCCTGGACGCCGGGGAGCTTGGACCTTGTCAGCACGTCGGCAACCGGGGCTTTCTCCTGCAGCTCTGCGGTTGGATCTTTCTTGGAGAGGGGCGTCTCTGCGTTGTGGCTTCCCCCGGTGGACCGCTTCTTGCTCAGGCCGCTCTGGAAGGTGGGGATCCGGGAGACCAGCTGCTTGCCGGCCTTGCGGCTCATCTCCTCTCGCTCCTCCAGTTCTTTGTAAGTGCTCTCCTCGTCTGGTGTCAGGCGGTCTAGAACCACAGCACACGACCTCAGGACCTAGAACACACGTTGGTTTACATGGCTGAATTGTACAACAACAACCCTAACCCTAACAACAACAACAACAACAAAAGAACACCACACACAAATGTACAATGAAAACATTTTATGCTTTGTGTAGTTGTAAACATATGATGATAAATACATATAGTATTAGTACATGAGTAGGATCGAGATGACTAAACCAGGGATCATATAGTTACTTCTTGCAAACAAGTGTTAGCTTTATTTATGTCGTTGTCATGCAAATCATAATGTTATAGTGTTAATACTCTCACGGTGTTAGATTTCTTAAATGCTTACCCCAAACAACAAGCTATGCATGCGGTGTAAAATCAAGTAGGTTGAATGTGACTGATGCCGACATCATGACAACATTTCCGTGTATTTGTGTCACGCCAGGTCTGCCACACCCATTCGTGCAAAAGACTACTCTGGGTGCATTGCACCCTCTGTCTTGGTGCCAGTGAATTAACCTTACCATTGTACTCGTCCCTTCTGCCACTGCGTCATCAGTCGGAGGCAAGTCGCTATCATCCTGATGCTCCATATTCTCGCCGTCCCCAAACTCACTGTCCGAAATATACGGGTCCTTAGTGGAAGGAAAAAAACAAACCAACAATATCCTCAATGCCAAGCGAAAAAACCTGTGCTGAATCTTTACAATGAAGCATCACCGTGCAAGGTCTAGTTCGCGAGCAAAGCAGCGCGAGTGAGCACATCATTACACGACCACGATATGCAAGGAAAGTATTCAACAACAAGCTTATTTATAAATTAAAAAGAACTAGCCTACATTAAAACGACATCCGCAGTGCTGCGTAAAACAAAACTTACCATGGCCCCTTCAACGTTAATTTCTGGCCAATATAAACGAGAGGGGGAAGTCGTTTCAATTCCACAATCAAAACAAATGTTCCAATGAATATTACACGCTCCGTTAGTTTACTCGTAAATCTTTAGGTGCGTTACTGCAGGAAAGTTCATATGATGGACTCCCTTCTCGTCTTTCTTTCTCTCTTTTTTTATTTGACTTTAGACAGCCTGGTTCGCCAGCTACGTGGCCGCGGGCTCAGAGTGATAGAGGAAGAAGGAGGCGGACTGAACAAGGCTACCCACCTCCAGAAGCGGACGTCTGCTGCTGTCTTTTAGGCGCGAGGACCTCCGCGGCAACGCCGTTTCCGTCTCGAGAGCAGCCAACTGCAACTTTGAGCGCAGTAGCCTTCGCGACATTTCTGTACACGTACCTATGGTGTTTGTACGAATGCTTTACGCAAATACAAAAAAACATTAGACACATTGATTGCGTTGATCAATGGTGTGCCGTTCACCGTTGCATATTTGATATCTGGTCTAATTCTTCCAACTCGTATATTGGATAAAACGCCATAAAACACGCGGCATGTGCTACGCAAGCAAAAGTTGAAGTCAGCGCGGTTTTCCTGAAGCTGCGGATTGGTGGTAAGACACAATGGTCCCGACTCCTCCCACAACAGCCCGACTCCTCCCACACCGCGGAAGTGACGGTTTTGATAAACACAGAAACCGTGACTTAACTTCTTGATTTCAAAGTCGACAAAACGTCCAGTGACTCCAGCCGCCAACCCCGGTGATGAGTAACATTAACTGGTAGCAAGCGGGCAGGTAAGCGAGGCTTATTGAAAACTACATTTCCTAAATAAGATTAAATAAAATCAATCCACTTTCAGTCGGTCAGACGGACCTTTGGTAATTAATGCGGGCTTGTTTATCTGCAGATTATAATGTTTATGTAATGTGACATAATGTGACTAACTTTTCAATGATTCGATTAAGAATAGTTATTATTATTATTATTATTATTCAAGCAATGCAATGCCTGGGAGGATTAGCTAACCATTGGGTCCAAGCAGAACGTCTCCCATTACGTGTTGACGTTAATAACCCCAATTAACGTTACCACCATTTCGACTCAGAAGGAGAATCTTTTACTTTAATTTCTCTCTACTGTTGTAGCCATAGCAATACAAATGGGCATTGATGGTACGTTTCTTTTGGGTACATTGTTGACAACCACCTTTTTCTGACCAGTGGACACCACTGGAATGGAAGCTCCGGTCACACCCGCCCACCACCCCAACTCCACCCCGGCGGCGCTGCGCCCGGCGGTGCTACCGTCGGTGCAGCTGGGCTTCACGGTGCTCTACACCGTGCTGTACGCCGCGCTCTTCCTGGCCGTGTACGCCCAGCTGTGGCTGCTGCTGCTGTACAAGCACAAGCGCTGGAGCTACCAGAGCGTGTTCCTGTTCCTCTGCGTGTTCTGGGCAGCACTGCGCACCATGCTCTTCTCTTTTTACTTCCAGAACTCGCTGGAAGCCAACCGCCTGCCCATGCCGCTCTACTGGTTGCTGTACTGCTTCCCCGTGTGTCTGCAGTTCTTCACCCTGAGCCTCATCAACGTGTACTTCACTCAGGTGACACCCGGCAGACCACTGAGCCTTGTGAATCGGGCTACGGCTGCGTTGTGATGGAGCCGAGGGCGCAATCATTTCCAGTATTGTGAGACTGCTGAATTGTCAGGATTTCCTGAATGTGTTGTAATGTATTAGGATTAGGAAATCAAGCACAGCATTAAAATAAATGCTGGGCGTAATTGTATTTGCTATGCTTTAACCAAGTCTGTCCATCGGTGTCTCCTGCTCCCAGGTGATGCTCAAAGTGAAAGAGCTGTACAGAGATGACGTGGACAAGAAGATGTGAGTTCAACCACGCCCACTAAAGCCAGTGTCAAATCTGTTACCACAGATGTACTTCTGAATGCCAATCCATAGAGAAACGATGCATCTAAGCAAAAAAAATTAAAAATACATGACCAGCTTATTTATGTTCATAACATAGCTGCACCATTACTTAAGGAGAATTGGATGTATCTATAAAATGATAAAAGTGGTAAAAACAACACGTAGTTGTATATGAGTTGACCGAGTCAATTTCACTTTCACAATTTCACTGGTGAATTGGTCTGGTGTCCTCCAGCCCTGGTGTGTCGTCACACTCCACCCCTATCTGTGTTGCTAGCTGTGTAGACAACGACACGGTTAACCGCTGTGTTGTCATGTGCCGTCCCGTCTCTCTCTGTCAGGCGGGTGACGCGGTGCGCGTACGCCGCCGTGAGCGCCCTCTTCCTTTGCGTGA
>OMOU01095075.1:0-12698 GCA_900312585.1 Malacocephalus occidentalis
CCCTGTGCTCCATCTAACAATCATTTCTCTCATCCCATTTTGGTGCTGCCGGGACCATGACTCGACTCCTGGCCACCGCACCACACCGCACCGAGTGCCACTGCACCTGGCCACCGCACCGCACCGGGGTGCTGCTGTGACGTGACTGGACTCCCGGCCACCTCACCTGATGGCCACCAGCCTACTGTCCAGCCAGCATCATCCCAAACATTCCTAAATGTATCACCATTTGTACTGTGCTATTGTTATGTTTTGCCACCTTCTTCCTATGCCCACTTGACACCCATTGCACTCCGAACCGTCCCTGGAAGGAGGGATCCCCCACTCTGCGTTCCTTCTCGAGATTTCTTCCTTGTTAATTAAGGGAGTCGTTTCTCGCCCTTAGGGGGGCTTGGGCTCGGGGGGTGTCATAATGATCACTTGGCTGATGTGGCCTGTAAAGCCCTTTGAGACTGTAACTGTGATTAAGGGCTATACAAATAAAATTGAATTGAATTGAATTGAATTGGTGATCCATAGTCGTAGCTCATCCATTTTGTTCACCAAATACCGGACATTGGCGAGGAAAGCGCTGGGAAGAGCTAGCCAATAAGGGGTTAGCTGTAGTCTAGCTCTCAGTATACAGGCAGTGTTAAGGGGCGGGAGTGATCTGGGCTGTTTGTGAGTGATTCCACGACAACAGACTCTACCGAACTATAGGTGTGAAATCGCCCTTAGTGTACTCATTTGCTCTCTGCTTTGCTGCCATCTTCCTAGGCCTCTCTTTCCTCTTAAATGAGCTTCCAGTGGCTGGGGATGGAGGGGGAATTAAAGGGTTAGTTGGGGAAGTAAGCAGTGAGGTGTTTTCTTTATTTTTTTTGCATTATATATGTTCATATATCCATCCATCCATCCATTCTCCTCCGCTTATCCGGGGCCGGGTCAGCAACACTCTCTAGTTCCTCCTGGGGGATCCCTAGGCATTCCCAGGCCAGATGAGATATAATCAGTTATGTGGGAATTGAGGTTAAAAACGATGTTTACATGTTGTAATCGTTGTGTCATGTGTATGTGTTATCCGTTCATTATCTGTGTGTTTAAATAATGTATGATTATGCTGCGCCACCATTGGTACAAGCTGTGCTGTCGAGAATGACCCCGTCAGTGTAGGGCGAAGTGGCGAGAATTTGCTCTTACTAAATAATACTCCATTTGTGGAATGGAAGCATGAGCCGGCAGGGGGCAGTATTAGGCTTTAAAACAAGCAATTCATTACATTATAAGACAAACCATCCTCCAGTTTCGGGTCAATTCTGGCCACCTTTTCCTTAGAAACGTGTTTTTCATCTGATTGCATGAAGACTCGACACGGTGCATTTAAAATAGCTGATCACCACTTTCTATTAATTTTACAGGTCGAGTTTGTCCCTCCAGTGATGTTCTGGGTCTAAAATGATCGGCAGACATGGTTGATGGGTAATATATGGAAATAGAACAATACATGGTTGGAGCCGATACCTTTCATTCCCTGCGACACAGTTCTTGAGGTTGATGTTCCTTGTGGTCATCTCAGACCCAGAAGTTTTAATGGGGAAGACAATGACAGCCCGTTTATATGTTAATGTTCACATTTGAGAAGAGGGCGGGAGGTGATTGTGTTTATCAATTTTATTTGTGTTTTAAACACTTTCAAGTTCGTCAAGTAAAATTACAACTTAAACGTATTACTGTAAATTAACGAGTGCCGCATGACAGTTATGATGCCTCTGCAAAAGGAAGCGATTGGTTGTCAACCAGCGACCAACCACTAACGTTGTTACTTGATTCTGGCCAATTGAATTGCATCTCTATCTGAGGTGGCCTATGATGATGGTGGTAATGTTATGGAGTTTCCGCTGATCCTCCGCTTCATGCCATCACCCACTAGCAAGATAGCTAAGCTAACGACACACTAGGCCTCTTTATAACTATCAACAAACGCGCCGGTGTGCTCAGTTAAAACACAGCTATTTACAAGACAACAAAGACACGTTAATGATTCTGCATGAGAACAATTACCACTTTTAAAATATGGTGGTTCTCAAAATTCGAGACCAGGTAAGTGACCCTTTTGTCAAGCTACATTTCAGCTATCGCTAGTTGGTTTACCTCAATTTAATCGGCGCCGACGATATGTAACACAACTACCCCGAATATTTATTCAGACAGAATATAATTTAAGGAAAGCTATTCGTAGTTGTTGATTGTTAATTGAGTGTATATAACAACGGCACAGCATCCCTATGTTTGCTTGTTAATCGGGACCATTGTTATCGCCCAAAGATCATGTTTAATGGAATGGGTCATGTTTTAGTAATTGTCAAAAGCTAACCAACGCTAATATTATATATTCGTTTCCAGCCTCGTGAGCGATTGCTTTAGAATACGACCGAGGCTACTTTTTTAATAACTTCTGATTTCGAAAGTCTAGGCCTACTATACACGTAAACTGTTTAATTCATCTTAACTAGCAGTCCCCAGATGACGATCTTAAGTCTAACAATTGCTTCACAATGTCACCATTACATTACAACGAATGTCAATCTTCCCAGATACTTTGTGTTCTATGACTGACCAATGCGCCTATACATGTGTTTGTACATGATTACTTTTAGGGGTTATCGTATCAATGCCGCAGTTGGTGGACTTTTTCGTGCCATGTTTACCATGTTTACCATCCATCCATGTTTACCATCCAATAGTCTACATTTTAATACATTCCTAGTTGCTTTTCCCTCACTGTGATTTCTACTTTATAATGGAATGCATTGCCCAAACGGTTGCTATGTATATGCCCAGACTGCTTCTCTTTACCTTGAAAGTGAAGTGTGTTTTGTGCCATTAGTCGGCAATGCCAGTATTGGTGTACGGTGCAATTGGAGTAGGAGATGTGTATAGAAGTATTGGACGCATGAATCAGTAATAGCTTTACAAGTGTAGTGAATGCAGGTGCACTGTCAACTGTCATTCGCCTAGTAATGTGTTGTGCTGAATCAGCTATTCACTGAACACATGTCCGATACTATTTGTATCTGACATGTATTCCATGTATTCCATGAATATAAATACATCAAAACAACTGTTAATCACAATGAAAAGCTAAGATTCAGGCAGTTAACCATTAAAGGTTGTTTCACACCAGTGCGGGATATGGAATGCGAAAAATCCGGATGCAAATGTTCCGTTCGACTACTATGTACACAAGCCAGGTTCGAATTATCCGCTGCATTTTCGGGAGAAAATAAATTGTACAACTGTGGAGCTTGCCCCACATATCAAGAGGAAAAACACTACAACTACCTCAAAACCAAGTAATCTCACCTGTTTTCACTTAACTCAAGCAGGTATCTCATACTGGATCAGGCTCATTTTGATGGTTAAATGGTCAAATGTTCTTATAACAAACAAGTAAAATAATAACAATAATAAAACAAAGAATGGATCCACAGGTAAGATGATTCATTAAAAACATGAAGACAAACAAATACAAGATAATTTATAACTTGTACATGAACGTTAATAATTAATGTATCATACATGAACAAAGTAAGATTTATTAAAAACAAATATTTATCAGGTTAATGGAAAATGGCAAAGCATGTCCTTCTGCACGTCCTTCTTCTCTCGAAAACCAATTTTTTCCAGTAGCTCATCTGTCTTGGGCCCATAACCACATGTTTTTGCTGTTCCATTAACTAGGTAGGAGCCAAGATCCTCCATGACATTGTATGCACACTGCTGTGGGTCTCTTCCAGGATGGTCAGGGCTGTCATCAGTTTGGAGCAAGTCTCTGAGATGAAGGTTAACTTGAGAGTGCTGCCCACTGCCCAGGCATCATTCAGATCCAGATCGTTGCTGTGGAGGGAGGCTAGTATGGCTTGGGAAACTTTTGAGTAGTTGCAACTATCCATGTACATGAAATCCACAAGAGAATATCGGTTTTCAACTCCTGTGATGAAAGAAGAAAAAAAAAAACATTAGCTCTTACGTGTAGTTTTAAATGTTGCTTTCATTTAATTAATTATTTAATAAATTAAATGAATTAATATATGTATTTTTTTAATTAAGAGGCAACAGTGTCTGTACTGACATGATTTTGAGTTGATTATTTAATTTTGAACATACATGTAGTAATAATACTAATATCAGTTAAAAAAAAAGAAAAGAAAAAAATGAGAAAGGAGATGGACATTATTTCCACTTGTATTACAATTTAACATCCTGATTTACAAAAAAAAGAGTAAGAAGAAGTAACTAAGATTATTTAACTGGTATATTCTAACTAACCATTTTTAATCTTGTTTAATGTGCATGTCGCCCAGATTCCCCTGTGGGATCAGTTGTTTTCTGATTCTGACGCATCAGCTATAAATCATTATGTATTTTGAATTACCTATATTCAGTTATCCCATTACATAGTTGCAATGAAATCTCGATGATGATATACAATGATATGACTGAACAAAAAAAATTATAAGGGGGTGCATCAGTTTATGCATGCACCCATTTCTATATTGTTAATGTTGTCCGTTGTACAGTACAGGCTGTTAAATTCACACAAACTTACCAATGACGATGTTTAGGACGCTGCAGTCTCTTGCATCAGTGGTCTCATCCACAACAACGGAGTACTTTTTCCCACGGATCTTTTGTAGCACAGAGGAGATATGTTGCTCGAACACTCGGGAGGTGAAGTTGGTGAAGGCTGCTAACATTTTCAGGTAGGGCTCCTCCCTGTTTGCAGTGCTTCTTTAGAAACGGATGCAGTTTTGTCATCTTTTCCAAAGGGATGTCAGCCTCAGCACACATAGCGACAAAATCCTCAACAAACTCTTTACTTGCGTCCGAAGACTTGAATGTAGCAGCAGTAATGCAGGTCTGTAGGTACGTGGTGGCCTTGCTAGCATTATCATTGTACTTGTCCTTGTTTTTCACATAGCATTTGGACAACAGGTGGTCAGTGCAAGTATTGTTGTGCTTCCAGTCAACAGAATATTGACAAAACTTGCAAAACAAGAGTTCACCTGACACATAAAATTCACCTGAGAACTGCTCGGCTCGGTACTGACGGCTTAGAATTGAGTTCCTTAACTTTAAAAAAATCTAAACATTAAAGTCCATATGTAAATAAAGTTGTGTAATAAAGTGGAATGACATAGGAAAAAAGTATTGAACACACTAAGAAAAAGCAGTACACCACAGCAAGGAAAGGCAAGGAACCAGCTGAAAACCATAATTAGGAGGCAACTTGTTACCAAGGTGCCACACAAGAAACATCTAATGATGGGTAAAAGCAAAGAGCTCTCTCAAGACCTTCACAACAAGCTTGTTGCAAAACATGAAAATGGAATTGGCTACAGACGTATTTCACAACTTCTGAATCTTCCAGTAAGCACCATTGGGGGCATTATCCATAAGTGGAAGTAACATCACTCCATCATCAACCGGCCACGCACAGGAGCTCCTCGAAAGATTTCTGATCAGGGAGTCAGAAGGATACTTGGAAGAGTAGCCAAAAGAGCCAAGGACCACTAGGAAAGTGCTCCAGAAAGACTTGGAGACAGCAGGTACAACTGTGACAGAAAGGACAGTAGGCAATGCACTCCACCACCATGGCTTCTGTGCATGCTCAGCCCGCAAGACTCAAAGTTGACTTAAAGTTTGCCAAACAACATTTGGACAAGCCAGTGAACTACTGGGAGCATGTACTCTGGTCAGATGAGACCAAAATTGAACTTTTTGGCTGTCACACAACACACTATGTTTGGAGGAGAAATGGTACTGCACATCACCTGAATAACACTATACCAACAGTGAAGTTTGAAGGTGGAAGTATCATGGTGTTGGGCTGTTTCTCCTCTCATGGTACTAGTAGACTTCATATCAGTGAAGAACAATGAATGGAGCCATGTACAGAGAAATTCTTGAGCTGAACCTGCTGCCATCCACCAGGATGCTGAGGATGAAACGTGGGTGGACCTTCCAGCAGGACAACGATCCAAAGCATACAGCAAAAGAAACTCGCAATTGGTTTCAGAGAAAGAAAATCAACTTGTTGGAATGGCCTAGTCAATCACCTAACTTAAACCCAATTGAACATTTGTGGAAGCATCTGAAGATCCAGATTCACAAGAGGGCCCCCCGCAATCTTCAAGATTTAAAGACAATCTGTAGATTTAAGACAATCTGTGTAGAGGAATGTGCCAAAATCACACCTGAATACTGTGGGCGATTACTTCATACAGAAAGTACCTTGAAGCTGTCATTACAAACAGGCTTCTCCACAATGTATTGAGTTAATTTCAGTTAGTGTGTTCAATACTTTTTTTCCTGTCATTCCACTTTATTACACATAACTTTGTTTACATATGGACTTTAATGTTTAGATTTTTTTGTCTGGATTTTTTGAGTTAATACCAAAGTCTGGTGCAATTTCCACTTGAATAGGCTCATTGGAAATACATTTACTGGACAAAATGTTGATGTGTTCAATACTTATTTCCCCCACTGTATATATTTATGTACATATACTTGTATGCACTCCGTAGATTCAGCATATTCCCTGTAGATTCTGCACATATATAACCAGATTCTGTATATATAACCATGTACATACTTGCCTACTGTTTCACTGTTCTACTGTTGCACTTCTGGTTAGATGCTAACTGTATTTCGTTGTACTACTATGCGTACTCTGTGCAATGGCAATACAGTTGAAGCTAATCTAATCTAACAACAAACGAGGGATCAAGAAAAGACATTGAGTAGAAGAACTTCCACTTCTTCCTCTTGGTCGCCTGGCCACTTATTGTGTCCTTCATTTGATGTTGTGGAGGTTTCGACAAATCTTTTTCATCTCAGCGGCTAGAGATATAACCAAACGAGGGATATAACCAAATGAGTTACAGACAGCATCAATGCTGTTGTCATCAGATACATTGCCATCTTCATTGTATCCCAGCTGCTGGTCGATCTCAAGCCATTTATTGTCTTTCATTGCGTTGTTGAGGTAGTCGTCGCGGTGTTTGTTGTACATATCGGGTGCTGAGAAACGAAATGCATCAGGCATTCTCTGTTGTGTTTTGGTAGAAACACGATGACAGTTGTGACATCAGTTGGAACAAAGGATTTGATTGGTCAAACGTATATTTCCCGCAGGCGAATTTCGCAGGAGTCAAAATCCTTGCGGCAGTTTCTCCGCACAAATGTTCCGCTGTGGTGTGTAAGCATTCATAAGAACCCAAAGAAAAGTTTTTTTTGTACGATTTTCTGGACGGAATTCCGTGCTTGGTGTGAAACAGCCTTAAGGATGATACATGACCTCTTGGGATTCCACCCACATTTTTTATGGTGGTAGATATATGGCCAAAATGGCCATATAGCTGTGAAAATTTGGAGCGGCTCTCAAAGGGTATGGGTATTAGGGTTTGGGTATGAGGGTAAAATTAAAGAAAATGGAAAATCAGCTTTTGGCCTTCTAATATCTCTAATTTGTGAAATTAGACCCAAAAAGTTAAAAGTAGTGATTTGAAGCACCACCTGGTGGCAGTGCCCTGAGTAAGCCTTTAATATTTTATTACATTTTATTTCTGTCCATTTTGGCCATATATCTATTACCATGAAATGTTTTGGGTGTCAGACACTGCCTGAAACGTAGAAAACCTGGCTCTTATTTGAATTGTACTCACTTGAACCTGGCCTCAAAGACCCTAATGTGAAAATGCTTATGGTTACCTCGTCCGGACAAGGGAAACCGGGGCCCCCCTCTGGAGCCAGACCTCGGAGGGGAGCTCGTTGGCGAGCATCTGGTGGGTGGGCCTGTATTCACGGGGCCCGGCCGGGCCAGGCCCGAAAGAATTATGTGAAGCCGCCTCCCTGTGGGCCCACCACCTGCAGGGAGATTCATTGGGGTAAACCGGGCGGTAGGCAAAGGCAGGGTCCTGGGCATGCGTACCCCCAGCATCGCTGACTGTTTCTCGGGACGTGAAACGTCACATCGCTGGCGGGGAAAGGGCCGGAGCTGGTGTGCGAGATGGAGCGGTACCAACTAGATATGGTTGGGCTTACCTCTACGCACAGCACCAGTTCTGGAAACAAACTCCTTGAGAGGGGCTGACCTCTCTACTTTTCCGGAGTCGCCCAGGGTATGAAACGCCAGGCGGGTGTGGGGATAAGTCCCCGGCTGAGCGCCGCTGTGTTGGAGTCCCCGGTGAACGAGAGGGTCGCCTCCATGCGACTGCAAGGGTTCTGACTGCTGTGTGTACTTATGCACCAAACAGCAGTTCAGAGTATCCGTCCTTGGAGGGCATCCTGGAAAGAGTTCCACCTGGGGACTCCATAGTTCTACTGGGGGACTTCAGCATGGACGATGGAGAAAGCTGGAGTGGGGTGCTTGGGAGGAATGGCCTGCCCAATCTGAACCAGACTGGTGCTTTTTTGTTGGACTTTTGTGCTAGTTATGAACTGGCCATAACAAACACCATGTTCGAACATAGGGTGGCTCATAAGTGTACCTGGTACCGGACCACCTTAGGCCAAATATCAATGATGGACTTTGTAGTCATATTTGCAGATCTGCGGCCGCATGTTTTGGACACATGTTTTGGAGGTCTTGTGTCGGGACTCACTTGGTCATCATCATCTCCATCAGCGTCTTCAGTGTGGGGTAGCCATCCCAGCCAGCCAAGCCTGGAGCAGAGGAGGAGCAGAGATGTTAGGTGGACATGTTAGGAGGACATTTAGAAGATGGAACTCAGTTACCTGTCTTCAGTTAGATGTTACATTATAATAATAATAAAAATGATAATACACAGCGCTTTAAAAAGGTACTCAAAAGGAGGTGAAGAGAGGTGCAGAGCTGTCAGCTGTTCACCTGATGGTGAATTGGATCAGATGGCGTGGGAGGCTGCCGGACAGACCTGGTAAACCCAAACGGGTAGTGAGGGTGAACTGGGAACATCTGGTGGAAGCCTCTGTCCGTAGGATCTTTAACTCTCACCTCCGGAACAACTTCTCTTGTATCCCGGGGGAGGTTGGGGACATGGAGTCCGAGTGGGCCATGTTCAGAGCCTTCGGTGGCTGCCTACGCTTTTGAGGTCGGGTGTGAGAAAAATGACTGCTGTCCAGACAACTGTGATTTTAGTTCCTTGATCTTTCTCAGCTCGCTATTCGGCGGGAAGTCAATGTCGTCGTTTTTATGAACAGTCCGAAAGTGCCGCTCCGCATTTCCCTTCTTCGGAATAGCGCTAGCAATATGGCAGATTAGACAAACGCGCAAATATGACATTGTGAAAAAATAGTCCTACTCCCATTCCGGATGGAAGCGTTTTTCGTAGTAGATCGCAGGTTTGCACGCGCATGTGTGGTGGCCATTCAAGTGGCAAATGCCACAGTGAGGATGGATGATAGGCTGGCATACATTTTCTTCTTTTTGGAATGCCATGCGATCTACCCACACTGAGAATGTCCACTTAGTGGACATTCTCAGCTCTTGGCCAATGTGCGTTTTGTGGATGGAGATGCCATTAGAGAAAACTTCCTATTTTGCAAGGCACTGCCAGAAAAAACAAGGAAATCTTCAGAATATCTTGACCAGGGAGGCGTGGAAAAGATTTTGCACTGATGGAGCTGCAGCCATGGTCGCACCAAATGCTTTGTTAGCAGAGTGAAGGAAAGAAACCCAGATCTTATTGTTATGCACTGTATGCACCGTGAGGCCCTCGTTGCAAAGACTTTACCAGCAAAAATAGTTCCTGTGGTGGATGCTGTTGTGCGCATGAACTTTGTAAAGACACAACCTCTGAAAAGTCATATATTTGCATGTTTGTGTGATGAAATGGGAGCGGAGCATTAAGCCTTATTGCTCCATACGGAGGGCCGATGTTTGTCGCGCAGCAAGATGCTGGCCCGTGTGTATGAGCTGCAGAGGAACTGTTTCTGACGAATGAGGTCTGATTACTCAAATCTGTTTACTGAATGCCTTGACTGGGTTAGGGACCCATACAGCTCAGCATCAGTTGTTGGAAAGGACACAACTTTACAGGAGCAGGAGGAACTAACTGAACTGAAACAAGATCATGGTTTAAAGCTAAGATTTGCTGATCTTCCTTTGGACAGTCTTTGGTTGATTGCTGCCAAGGAGTTCCCCATTCTGGCCAACAAAGCTGTTTTGACTTGGCTCCCATTTTCCATACATATCTGTGTGAGCTGAGCTTTTACAGCCTAACTGCTATAAAAGCTAAAAACAGGGAGAGACTGAGAGCTGTTGAAGAGCTTTGTGTGTGTCTTTCTTCAATTCCTGCCAGGATTTCGGCTTTGTGTTCATCTAAACAGGCCCTCACACTGAGTGAGTATAAATACATTGAGAAACTATATTGTAATTATATATACTGTATTAGGCTACAGTGTGTCATTTTGTAATATTTTCAATTGTAAAAAATGTGCCGTGGCTCAAAAAAGGTTGAAAAACACTGCCCAAACTAGCGTCTGTCTCGCTGGTTGTGTGAGGCTATTTGCTTAGCCTACACCCAGCAGGAGTTGGCTCCTCCTTTGGCTAGACCCCATTCTACGTGGAGTGTAGTAGTGTCTATAGATGCGCTTGGAGGCATCTCAGTGGAAGACATGGACATGGTCTTCTCCCAGCCACTTTGTCCGAAGGCCCCGTTACAGCGCTCTTTGGTAAGAGGGCTACTAGGAGGCAATTATGTGATTGGTCGATGAGTGGCTCATGTGCCTTCGCGCCTCGCACTGCTTGCGAACGTAGGAGAAGCCTTCGCCTCTCCGCCACTGATTGTGTTTAGGGCCAGGCCCCCTGTGGTAGGTCCCGCCCAGGGATGAGCTTTTTCCGCAAATTTGCGGAATTCCGCGTTTTGTTTTTTCCGTTTCCGGATTCCAATTTTTTTTTAATCTGTTTTTCCTTTCATGATTTTTCCATTTACGGGTTCCGATTATTTTTTTTTCAATTCTGTGCTTTCATACTAGAAATTATCAGTTTTGTAACCATTTTTAGTGATCCGACTTTTTTACTTTGCGCTCGAAATGAAACGATGCATTTGATTGGATAAATACGTTTTTCGAGTAGAAGAACGTTGTTTCATGCGTACAAAGAGACAACAGTCGATTAGAACGGCAATTCTCATTGGGTAGATTCTAACCATCCATGGCCATCTTCCTCCGCGGTCAGGCCAGGAGAGGTGGGCAGCTAGTGCAGCGCCCGGGGACCACCTCGATCCAACCGCCACTGGTCAGGCGACGGTCTTCTTCCATGTTTTTAGAGGGGTTATATATACAGTGTATATATATGGAGGAACCCCAGGGAGCACGGGGAGAACATGGAAACTCCACACAGAAAGGGTTGTTCACGAAATCCCAGCACTGAAGACAACCATGTCCCAGGCGGGAATCGATCCCAGGACCTTCTAGCTGTGAGGCGACAGCACTAGGACTGTGCCACTGTGCCACCGTGCCCCTGCCTCCACCGTTTTGGGGAAGAGAAGGGCATTCGGAGTGGAAGTGGAAGCAAGTCACAAGTTCTGACGTAAAGAAAAACACTTCTCATTTCGAGTTTGCTTTCATGCAAAGAAAAACACTTCTCATTTGGAGTTTACTTTCATTTGATGAACATGAATAGAAAGAATGGAGCTTTTAACGAGGAAGCAATTATTAATGAATAAAGAGGTTCATAAATTGTTTGTTAATTGTTTATACATTGTTGTTGAATTTAAGTGTTTCATGGAGGATTGAAATACATTTTCAATAGCTTCTACAGCGTTGCTTCCCAAATCTAAGGCCAGGATCCCAGGGGGTCGCAGTAGATGGCTGACATAACATTTTGGAATCCATTTTTGCAAACAATTACAAAACAAGGTCTCATAGACATCCTGTTTATACCATCAGAGTGCCATGGTCCAGAATGCCACTGCCAGGCCCCTGACGGGTACCCAGAAGAGAGACAATATTGGCCCTTTTCTGGCCGCTATCCTCTGGCTACCAATGCGGCTCAGAATTTCAAGGTTCTCCTGTTTGTCCTTAAAATCCTGAACGGGAAGGCACCCTCTTACATCAGGGACCTCTTAAAGCCCAAATCCCCCATCCACGTCCCTCAGGTCCTTTGACTCGGGGCTCCTATGCTAACTAATCCCTTAGTGTGTAGTACAGCGATGCAATTACGTTCACCGGGACATTACCTTCAGGTGTTGATTGGGTAAAATCAGTGTATCTGGAAGCAGATAAACTGAAGTTCAAGTTTGGGTTGCAAGCAATTTCAGAGCTAGAAATGTTGTCACAGGCCAAAACAGGATCTCGTGCTAACTTCTCGTGCTAAGAAGTAACTTATTAACTGAACCTTATCGCACTGCTATAGCTACTCAATAGCTATTCAACACAATTGAACACATCTGTACATTAACCATAGACGTTAAATGCACACTGTAGTTGTCTTATATGCACTGTAGACGCTGTATCATTTCCGAGGATACCTCTGCCCATACGGTACATACCCCAATGTATATTCTGCCTATTCTGTACATTCCTCAATGCATGGCGTTCACCGTATATAGACACATCTATATGCACTCCGCAGATTCAATATATTCCTGTAGTTGGTGTACATTCTCTGCATATTCTGCTCATACAGCTACTGTCACTGTTACCGTTCACTGTCATACTGTCGTTATACTTGT
>OMOU01095075.1:12718-27898 GCA_900312585.1 Malacocephalus occidentalis
TGGAGGAAGTTGGCCATGGATGGGTTAAAAGCGGAGGACCAATTTCACGGCGACACCTATGGGGGTGTGTGTGTGGGGTGGGTTGGGAGGGCCGCCGTGCACGGGTGTACATGTATGGTGTGACCGTGACAAATAAAGACGGGGGTTGTCTGTCCGATTCTTCTTCTTCTGCATTTTCCCTGCTGGTACCACTGTTCCCATGCGAGGGGTTCGTGTGGGACCAGAATTTAGGCTTAACCACCTGGGGTATATATAAACTCAGTGGTAAACAAGGTAACTGCTAGTTACTTCCAACTCTCCGGCCACAGATTAGATTAGATAAAACTTTATTGTCATTGCACAGTATGCATACTAGTACCAGAATGAAATGCATCTCAGGCAATACCTGATGCCTGAGATGAGACCATAGACTGGATAAGAGAATGTCACTGTGATCCATTGTTTTGTGGACTGCAGCTTTAAAACTTGGCATTTGGTCGTCCAGTTTTTGCAACAAGCACTTCATACCATATGTGGATGAGAGGGTGAGCAATCAAACTCTAAACATTTTATTTTCAAGCGACCAACATCTTACAATTAGCTTTCATGAACTGAAAACACACAGTGAAAGAGTCAAAGGTCTAAGAGGAAAAATCCAAAAAAGTATTGAAATTGGCGATTGAGACATTGAGACAACATTTTGACTCAGTCAAAATGTTGACTGAGTGAATGAATAAAGTGAGTCATTCTCTCATCCATACCATACAATCAGACTACTTTTTTGAACATGTGGTGTCGGCCCCTACTGGCCATTAGAAATAATGCAGGTTTAAGGTGCTTCCGCATTAGCTTAATTTTTCAGACCCAGAGTTAAACCCCTCCATCATGGTACTGACTGTGGTGTTGCTGACTGTGGCGGGTTGGGGCTGGGGCTCCAGATCAGCCTTCCCCCCTGGTCTCCATGCTCCCCCTGGTCCCTGGGTTTCTCCCTGGACATCCTCCTGCGCTCACGCTCCACCTCCTCAGCATCCTCCAGGTTGCGCTGGGCTGTCACCCTGCAGGTGACAACAAGACAGATATAGGCGCACACTGTTAAAACATCGATGCTTTGATCCCGTTTGAATTGTGCCATAAATGACACATTTGTAATTTTGAAATCTAATTCTGCCAAGTCAAAAGATTATCAGTTGCACATGACTTGCAGGAAAAGAAAAGCACAAGGAAAAACATTCTGATTAAATCTGGGCAACGTTAGTGGACCATGTTATCAATCATGGGTTAACAATGAGAGATGTCCATATTGATCAATCAAAATACATACGATTTAAGTGATATCATGTTAGATTTGTGTTTAATATAGAGCGTTTAGTGTTTTGCAAAAAGTGTCAGGCTGAGAATGTGCTTAATTTTTCTCATTGTGCAGATCTGGGCTTTGCTCTTTGAGTGTCAGATTTCACTAACGTTGTGTTATTTGTAATTTGAATGTATAAGTGCTCATAACAAAACTGTAATATAGAAAGAATTCATTGTTTTCATTGTTATTTGATTATTATTGATTATTTATTAAGAACTAATTATGGGCACATGGAAAAGATCTGATATTTGTGTCACGGCAGATGTCTTTGCTTCTTTGGTGTGTGTGTGTGTGTGTGTGTGTGTGTGTGTGTGTGTGTGTGTGTGTGTGTGTGTGTGAGAGAGTGTGTGTGAAGGGTACAAAGGGGCTAGTTTTGTGACAGAGGCACTGCTTGTCAGATCCATCACTTGAATGACCATTGAATGACCACAGCTAGATTCTACATTAACGTACATAATTTATTGTCCGACCACATCTATGTATGATGTATTTTAGTTGTCATGTTGTGTATTTTCACACAGCTCAGCCATTTTTCCTGGGTGTGATATAAGCTTCAATCCTCTGTTCCCCCTGGAACAGAGGCTAGTCTGTATATTTAACACTGATAAGCGAAACACACAATTCTACAACATTATAAATTGGTATGAGTATGATTTGTATGATTGGTATGAGACCTATTTACATCTTTAATTTCCACTATTCCTAAATGATTACCCATACAACCGATTTGACCTAACCCACTAGTTGGTTATCACTTCAATAAAAAGTATACACACACCATTAAACTGTGGGCCCACACACACGCACGCACACACACAAACACACATGGCACAAAATAATATATGTTGCAGGCCTGTGCGATGCTCAGGTACGGTGTGGCAATCAACTGAATGCCTCCACAACAAGAACAAACAGTCTCTTATAGGACCTGGAATGACGAGAAGTTGGATCCACCACAACTAGAAACAGGTTTCTTCTTCGGGAAACCCCGATCTTTCCACTCCAGGCTTCAGACACCTCTGTGACGCTACTAGTCCGTAGGCCCGTTAGCTGTAGACACACCTCTGTGATAATACTACCCTTAGGGCGCTTTAACACCCATAGTTTGGTAGAGTCATTAAGGGGTGAAGTTGCTACTTGGTTGTATTTTTCATTTGGTACGGTTAGCGTTCACACTGGACTATTTTAAGTGAACCAAACATTTGAAACAAACATCTCGGGCCCAAGGGAGGGCCCTAGTCACCCACCACCCGCACATATTGCCATTAGTTCTGCAACCCGACCCGACCGTACAAGATCTGCAGCCCAATTGGAAAGTGCATATCCTATAAAAACCATGGCAAGTGAAACCGTCTTCCA
This sequence comes from Malacocephalus occidentalis, assembly GCA_900312585.1. NCBI lineage: Eukaryota > Metazoa > Chordata > Actinopteri > Gadiformes > Macrouridae > Malacocephalus > Malacocephalus occidentalis. The sequence goes on from OMOU01095075.1 coordinate 15,411, forward strand.
ATGACAATTAGACTGGTCTGACAACCAGTCTAAGGTGTAATGCCATCCATCCATCCATTTGCTTCCGCATATCTGGGGCCGGGTCGCGGAGGCAAACAGGGCTCTCCAGGTGTCCTTCTCCCCAGCAACACTCTCTAGCTCCTCCTGGGGGATCCCAAGGCGCTCCCAGGCCAGATGAGATATATAATTCCTCCAGCGGGTTCTGGGTCTGCCTCGGGGTCTCCTCCCAGTCGGATGTGCAGGGAAAACCTCTAAAGGGAGGCGCCCGGAGGCATCCTGGTCAGATGCCCGAACCACCTCAGCTGATTCCTTTCGATGCGGTGGAGCAGCGGCTCTACTCCGAGCTCCATCCAAAGCTTCACCCAATCTCAAAGGCTGAGCCCAGCCACCCTCTCGAGGAAACTCATTTCTGCTGCTTGTATCCGCGATCTCGTTCTTTCGGTCACTACCCACAGCTCGGACCCATGGTTCCAGGAGGGGGCCCCGATTTCCCTTGTCCAGGTGAGGTGACATAGTTCATTGTAAGCCTTTTAATGGGTCTTTGAATCGCTCTTAGTCTGGCACCTCCCCTGGGACCACTTTGCCATGGGAGACCCTACCAGGGGCTATTGCCCCGGACAACACAGCTCCCAGAGTCACCAGTGCACCCCCACCACGATAAGGTGGTGATTCTTTGGGGGGGGTAAGGTGTAATGTTTGGCTCAAAACTCGTGGGATGGAATCAGCTGTTGTTTAAATAGCCTATTTCATACATGTGAAATGAAGATAATTTTGTGGTGACCCGAGGATAGATCGCGTTCATGGTGGGCGGTTTATCTGACAGGCGCAAGGGATTGTGGGGCTTTTTGTTGTTAATGTTTGAGTTGTTGTTTTTGATTGGGTTGAAATGTTGTGTTTGTGTTTTCAGTCACGTGGTTGTGTTCTCACCCATGGTGAGGACACTATTGTCGTTGGTGACCTGTATTTGGGAATGTGCTCTTGGTTCCTTCACGTTGTATGGTTTAGTGGCACTGCCCCCAGCATATACCCCGCTGTACACCTCAGTGTACACGCAATACTGCATATATCTCCATCCATACTGTACATACATCCATATTATGAACATATACTATTTGCACTGTAGATTCAGGATATTCTTGTAGACTGTATCATTTCCGAGGATACCTCTGCCCATACGGTACATACCCCAATGTATATTCTGCCTATTCTGTACATTCCTCAATGCATGGCGTTCACCGTATATAGACAAATCTATATGCACTCCGCAGATTCAGTATATTCCTGTAGTTGGTGTACATTCTCTGCATATTCTGCTCATACGGCTACTGTCACTGTTACCGTTCACTGTCATACTGTCATTATACTGTCATATTGTTGTTATACTGTTGCACTTTTGCTACTACTTTGCACTTCTGGTTAGATGCTAACTGCATTTCATTGTACTGGTATGCGTACTCTGTACTCCGTACAACTAAAGATCTCATGACTCGCTAATTCATTCCTTTAACCAAGCTTGCCACATTGGTGTCAGAAGTGGGATGGAAAGGATGGAGAAGGAGATCCGGGAGCTGGAAGGAGCCATTAGGCAGATCCATAGCCACAAAATTGAGTCTGCCAGGGCTATGGAAAACCCGGTGCAGATATAAATCCCATCTCTGGCCGAGCCCGCCAGAGATGGGAGAGTTAAAGCCCACGCTGATGGCTCCAGCACACCACGGCCACACCGCCCCCTCGTAACCAGGAGTGCCACTACAGGGGAATGCTTGTCGCCTGCCACCAGGCACCGCCCCCTAGTGACCGGGGGTGTCACTACGGAGGAGCGACCACCACCAACGGCCGCCCGGCGCCCCCTAGCGACCAGGGGGGCTACTGCATGGGCCCCGTCGGGTGATTGCAGGGTGAGCGATCCCCTGGTTGGACGATCTGGACCACGAACTAGGCCTCGTTTGCGGATCTGCGTGGAGATGATGGCCTGGGCTCCGCTCGGCGATGGCGCATCAATGTGGCGTTCAAGTTGAGCAGCGGCCTCGTCGATGTCGGGATTTTGAGAAGGGCTTACAAATATTACAAATACTGCCCTCTGGTGGTTTGGGGGGGGTTACTTCATGTGTTGACGGTAATTGGCAGTGTAAGGAGGATCTTGGGGAACCAAGGTTGCGGAGGCCCTACAGCGCTTAGAACACCAGCCAAGCTGCCCAAGTACACTGGGATGACACCCTTGGAGCCATACCTCTTGCAAGTCCAGCTAGCAGCGTGGCACAATGGCTGGAGCAGCGAAAGGGCTGCCATTCACCTGGCCCTGGCATTGGAAGGAAAGGCATTGCAGGAGCTCCTCGACCTCGCCCTTGCAGAGCAGCATGACCTCCAGGGCCTGACCACTGCACTGGAGAGGCGATTCGGACAGTGACGTTTGACCGACCAGAGCAGGGAGCAACTAGCCAGCCGCCACTGCCGCCAAGAGGGGGAGAGCCTGGGCACCTTCGCCACCGGTGTGCAGCTGTATGCCCAAGATGGCTACCCACAGTTCAACACAGCTGTCCAAGAAGAACTGGCCTTCCACGCCTTCCTGCAGGCATTCTCACCAGCACATCTGCCTCACCACAGCCGAATCCCTCAGCGAGGCTCTCCGTGAGGCAGAGCAGGCTGAAGTGATATTTTCAACGTGGCCCATCCAGCAGAGGACCTCCGCTCACAGGCCACATGTCAGGTTGGCCGGCTACAACGAGGAGGAGGAGGATGCAGAAGAGGTCTGCCAAGTCTAGCCTCAGCAATGGCCTCCACCATCCCGGCTACATCCAGCCTGGTCACACGGCCTGTGACTGCCCAGCACCAGCACCGAAAGCCAGAACCACCCAGTCGGCGGGAAACGACAGCGGAGTGGCCCAGTGAGGGGACCGCCACTCCAGTCTCCAGCCCCCCTCCAAGGCCGATGCACACTGGTCGGTCGCCTAGGTCACTCCCAAGGACTTTATTTGAACTGCCAACTCGATGGCCAACCCTGCGGGGTCCTGGTGGATATGGGGTCTACCATCTCTCTGGTGCGACCTGGGATCTTCCCGGGCACCACCGGCCCACTCTCAGCGGCGTGCCGCTTCGTCCAGGACACTCCACCGCCTGACCGTTAAGCGCCTACTGTTCAACTGGGACGACGCCTGTGCTGCAGCCTTCGCCCGACTCAGGGCAGCCCTCATTGAAGCCCCAGTGTTGGCCTACCCAAACGCACAACATGCCTTCATCGTGGACACTGATGCCAGCAATGTGGGGGTCGGAGCTGTCCTCTCTCAGCGTGGAGGAGGTGGGGAGTGTGCTGTGGCCTACTTCAGTCGCGCCCTGAGCCGAGCAGAGAAGAACTACTGCGTCACCTGATGCGAGCTGCTGGCAGTGGTCCTGGCGCTATGGCACTTTCAGCCATATTTGCCAGGTAGCCACTTCCTCATCCGCACTGACCATGCCGCACTCACCTGACTCCTGAACTTTAAGAACCATGAGGGCCAGGTGGCCCAATGGCTGGAGGCCCTTCAGGGGTATGATTTTGAAATCCAGCACCAGGCGGGGCGACACCATGGCAACGCCGACGCGCTCTCCCGGCGCCCCTGCATGGCATTGGAGTGCTGCTACTGTCAGTGGCAAGAGGAGCGGAGCCAGATGATGCCGACAGTGGCGGCTAAATATGCATGTAAAGTGATCAATAAGATTGGTGTTGTTGGTTGAGAAGCCTGATGGACTGGGGGAAAAATATTTTTGAGCTAGTCTGTGCCTGGATAATATCTCTGGTATCTGGTAACATCTACGAGACGGCAGTAGCGTGAACAGTCCATGGTCTGGGTGGCTGTAGTCCTCAATGATTCAAAGATAGTGAGAGTTTTTGCTGACATGTCCAAACCTCTTGAGTCTCCTCAGAAAGTTGGGCAGTCTTTACAGTCTGCTTGCCTGGACTGGGTGAGGTCATCTTTCATCGTGTGTGCAAGGGGGCAGGACCCACCCCCCGTCACTTCCTGAGGGCTACGATCATCTCCTTAATCTTGCAGATGTTGAGAGAGAGATTTTTGCCCTGGCACCATGTTGTCAAGTCACTGACCTCCTCTCTGTAGGCGGTCTTATCATTGTTGGTGATGAAACAGAGGATGGTGGTGTCATCTGCGAAATTAAGGATAGTGTTGGAGCTGTGTGTGGCTGCACAGTGATACTGTAAAGGGCATACAGGAGTGGACTAGCTCAGGTAGTACGCAGCCCTGAGGGGCTTCGGTGCTCCGGGTCAGTACAGAGGAGGTGAGACCACCCATTCTCACCACCTGGGGTCTGCCAGTCAGGAAGTCCAGGGTCCAGTTGCAAAGGGAGGAGTTTAACCCCAGGCTCCTGAGCTTCAAAACAAGCTTAGCGGGCACAATAGTGTCAAATGCTGAGCTGTCTATGAAGAGCATTCTAACATATGTGTTTCCTTCTCCAGGTGGGAGAGGGTGATGTGTACTGTCAGGGCGATGGCTTTTGTTCCCAACAAAAAGGCTTTAGTGCACAAAACAAGGGGGTGAAAATGTAACTACAGTACTTAAAATGGTTTGAATCTCCTGGAGCACTGGATTTTAGAGCAAGCTGCTTTTTTTGGTTTTGTAACATGATTAGCTTTCTGGCTGCTATACTTATGACATGTGCCATTTAATGTGACATTCCTTTGTGAGTATCATATTTCTACACGGTATTTGGTGTCATACATAAGCATGTATGTTCTATGTATTTGTAGCATACGTCTCTTGCCACAATGCCACATCAAGTGATTTTGTTTGGGGCTCCTCAAAGGACACAGGCAGGTTTGGTGGTGAAAGTCTGGTTTATTTAAAAGGGTGCAGTGAAATGAACAGAGCAGATGGTACCTGCTAGCATGTTAGCACTCTGCTGTGTGCTGGTGCCTGGTGCCTGGTGCCTGAATTAACCTGTGGTGCACTGATTATCCAATGCGCCACAGGCTTGCAGCCCCACCCCCTAGACTTTAACTGGGTCAGCCAGTCACCAAACACACACACTCCCACATTGTTATTTACTTAAAGTGAAAGTGAAAAATGGTTGAAGAATAACAAGGGACAACACAGATGTTTATCTCCCTGATTAAGTATGCCCAACCTGTCATATATAACCTAACAAAGTCCTGTCTTATAACTATATAACACAGATCCTGCATTCAAATTCTAGTCAGATCTATCCATCTCACTGGGTAGCAGGAGATGATTTTCCAATGTTATCCCCTCACACACTACACTCTGCATGATATGGCCCTACTGTAGGCTTGTTGAAATGAAAGACACCGTCCAAGTTCTGTGGAACTCTGTGAGTCAGTGTGTGTGTGTTTGTGTTTAAGGCACAGGATTTTTAAGACATTGATGTGATGCTTCCCCCCAGATGTGTGTGTGTGTGTGTGTACGTGTATGTGTGTATGTGTGTGCATATGTGCGGGGGAGCTTGTCTGGTGCTCGGCTAGATGATGTCATGACCATACAGGAAGTGCTCGTAATGAAAAGAGGCCATTGAATCCAGAACTCCCCAGTGTTGTTCTCAGTGATGTCATGCCACAGCGCACCAAGAAATGTATTAACTACTCAGCTCTTAAAGTCTAGCTGTACTGCAACAAAGCTTTTCTCTTCTAATAGGAGTCCATATCATATCCAGAAAACAGCAATGACTGACTACTTACTTCATCAAAATGTGCCAATGTCGAAACAACAATCTCTGTTAAGGCATGCTATTTGTTGAATGTTTGACAAATCAACTCCATAGAAACTCTAATGTGGTGTTGGGCCAGATTCTCTAATCTAAAATTCCACTGTATCCACAGTGACCAGGTCAAGCCTCTGGGCTTTCATCCACAGCCTGGTGGGGGGCAGGGACACAGGGAGGGATAAACGAAACACACCTGAACTATAAAATGAAAGGAGCTTCACAGACATGTATGAACCATGAGGAATCTGCTACCAAATTAAATATACTGTAATGGTTATTGTATTGTATTTTATTGTTGTTCTTTTTACAAATGCCTGCCCCCCTAGTTTAGGAAGGGCAAACTCACAGCCACAATACAGATTGTACAATCTCATTCCAGAAGAATAGCAGCTGATTTTACATTTGGGTGTTAATTAACATTCTGGGTTTATCATTTTGGTTGATCATCAAACCAATGCCAACATACATTTAGATCAAGTAGATCCAATAGACACTGACACATGATGATTAATAGATTTCTGCACTTGACATTCACGTGGTGAATGACATCCGTCACCTTCATTACCTTGTGTATGTAATATATTGTGCTGCTGTCAACTACTAATCTTCCATCTTAATACATAAACAACACCCAGCAGTCTTAGCCAGAGCCCTGGCAGAAGTTAACATTAAGTCTCCCGACTCCCAATGTTCATGGTTTACAGGCGCATCATCATCATCATCATCATCATCATCATCATCATCATCATCATCATCATCATCATCATCATCATCATCATCATCATCATCATTACCACCACCACCACCACCACCACCACCTACCTGATGAGGTTCTGCAAGGCCTGCTTGTTAGAGTGTCTTCTCTTGATGGAGCTGGACATCTTGCTGTTTCCGTTGGGTTCCTGATGTAGATTCTGTGGAAGCTTGTTCTCTTTGTCTCTCTCTGTCTCTGAAGGAGCAGACCTCCAGTCTCTGGGTGCTGATCCAGTCCACACAAGGAGTCTTCCCTTCCCTTCCCTAACAATGTCTCTCTCTCACTATCTCATTCTTTTTGCTCTAGATAAATGTATTATAGAAACAGAGAAATGTATTTCTCTTTCCTTTCTTTTGTGAGCCTTGACTTTTTGTTACCCTGATAGCCAAGTGGAAATCTCTCTCTCTCTTGCTCTCTCTCTTGCTCTCTCTCTCGCTCTCTCACCCCCCTGCTTTGAGTCACAGCCCCCTGTCTTTTCTCCCTCTCACTCCTTCTCCTGTCATCCTCGCCCTCCATCCATCCATGTGGTTTTCATTTGTGTCTTTTGAACATTGCCTATGAGCTCCCTCCCCTGGGTGGTTGTGATCCTCATGAGACCTCGAGGGTCATGTGACTATGCCCCAGAGGGGGGAGGAGAGATCCTGCACAGTGGATGATGATGATGATGATATGATGGATCTTATTAATTATAATATATGAGTTACTCATCAAGTATTGCTGCTGTGATAGTAGTACATGATGAATGATGTTGAATAAGTGCATTGTATGTGAATGATCTTAGAGTGTGGAATGATAGGCACATTCAAGAAGTGTATTCGTCACATATACACTGTTTTCGCTGCGTATCTTCGTAGTTCAGAACTGTGAAAACATAACATGTTGTCACAAACATATTAAGAGAAGAGCATGGTGCAGCTCCAGCCACCACCAGCATTGAGCCTGCAAGGGAATCTTTCCAAAAATTGGAAGAGTTGGATTTTGTTCGTCGCAGACCTGAAAAGCAAGGTAAAAGCCTAAGTTTGAACAGTTGCCAGACTCTCTGGTAAGAGACAGAATTGTCTGTGGCATAACTAAGTAAGAGACAGACTGTTAAGAGAGGCAGACCTCTGTGAGCTACGAGGGGGCGTGGTTAGTGCTGTCAGGCAAAGGATGAAAAGTTGCTGGAATTTGAGTGCAATTTAATAGGACAAAATGCTATTTAATAGGAGACGGACGAGCAGGGCTCTGCGGTGGAATTGGCAATCGCCACCGCTTTAAGGATGATGAGTGAAACGCAGGAGCGGCAGCTACAGGCGGAGGATCGCGTTCAGCTGGATGTCCTGCTCACGATGCCGGCAGCCGAGGACCGGACACTGCAATTGACCAGCCCTTTGACAGTCCTCACCCGAAAAGGTGCCTCCAATCCGGTCCAGTGGACCGGGCAGTGGTAGGTGGCGTTTGAGGAAGTGAAAATGCTCTGTATGGGAAGCTGCTCCTGTTCACACTTAAATTTATTCTCCCCCTTATCGGGCGCCGTCATAGCCCAGGAGGTCGAGTGATTCGACCGCACGGTGCTGTACCTCAGCCGAAAACTGGCAGAGCGAGAGGAGAGGTACAGCATGGTGGAGAAGGAGTGCCTCGCCATTAAGTGGGCAGTCGACGTCCTACGCTACTACCAGCTGAGGCATGCCTTCAGCCTCTGTTCGGACCACGTGCCCCTCCATTGGCTAAACACTATGAAGGACACAAACCCCTGCATCAAAAGGTGGTATCTGACCCTACAGCCCTAACCCGGCATCACGGACTGGTTCTAGGGACGTGGAACGTCACTTCGCTGGCGGGAAAGGAGCCGGAGCTGGTGGGGGAGGTGGAGCAGTACCAACTCGATATGGTTAGGCTTCCCTCCACGCACAGCACCGGTTCTGGAACCAAACTCCTGGAAAGGGGCTGGACTCTCTATTTTTCCGGAGTTGCCCAAGGTGTGAGGCACCAGGCGAGTGTGGCGCCTCACACCTGGCTGAGCGGCGCTGTGTTGGAGTATTCTCCAGTGAACGAGACGGTCGCCTCCATGTGACTGCAAGTCGCTGGGGGGAAGGCTCTGACTGCTGTGTGTGCTTCTGCACCAAACAGCAGTTCAGAGTGTCCGGCCTTTTTGGAGTCTTTGGAGGGCATCCTGGAAAGGGTGCCATCCGGGGACTCTATAGTTCTACTGGGGGACTTCAACTTGCACGTGGGCAACGATGGAGAAACATGGAGGCAGCTGGTGCTTTGTTGTTGGACTTCTGTGCTAGTCATGGACTGGCCAAAATAAACACCATGTTCAAAAATAAGGTGGCTCATAACTGTACCTGGTACCAGACCACCTTAGGCCAAAGATCAATGCTCGACTTTGTTGTCGTATCAGCAGAAGTTCTGGCAAACCGTTCAGCGACTCAGGAAGGGAAAGCAGGGCTTAGCTCAGGCTGTACTCAGTCGGGGAGGAGAACTGCTGACCCAGACTGAGGATGTTGTCGGGTGGTGGAAGGAACACTAGGAACTCCTGAACCCGACCAACAGAGGCAGATTTCGAAGCCTCAAGGGGAGCCTCACCCATATCCTTGGAAGAGGTCGCCGAAGTAATCAAACGGCTCTTCGGTGGCAAGGCGCCAGGTGTGGATGAGATTCGCTCTGCGATGCTGAAGGCTCTGGATATTGTCGGGCTGTCGTGGCTGACACGCCTATTCAATGTCGTGTGGGGGTCGGGGACAGTACCTGTGGCGTGGCGGACCGGGGTGGTGGTCCCCATTTTCAAAAAGGGGGACCGGAGGGTGTGCTCCAACTATCAAGGGATCACACTGCTCAGCCTCCCCCGGAAAGTTTATTCCAGGGTACTGGAAAGGAGGCTCCGGCCGATTGACGAACCTCAACTTCAGGAGGAGCAATGTGGTTTCCATCCTGGCCGTGGAACAGTGGACCTCTTTACCCTTGCAGGGTTGTTGGGGGAGGGGGCATGAGAGTTTGCTCATCCAGTCTACATGTGCTTTGTAGACTTGGAGAAGGCTTATGACCACGTCTCCCGGGAAATCCTGTGGGGGGTACTGTGGGAGTATGGGGTGCCGGGGCCGTTAGTACGTGCCATTCGGTCCTTGTACAAACAAAGTGAGAGCTGTGTCTGTATTCTCGGTACAAAGTCAAGCACGTTCTCTGTGGGTGTTGGACTCCGCCAAGGTTGCCCCTTGTCACCAATTCTGTTTGTGATTTTCATGGACAGAATCTCAAGGTGTAGCCGAGGTGAGGAGAGTGTTAATTTTGGGGACCTCTTTGCATCCCTGCTCTTTGCAGACGATGTAGTTCTTATTGAAAATTAAAAGTAAAAATCCTTATTTTGGCAACTGCCTCCGTCCGCTGTGGCATTGTGACAACCTCACACTAGAAATGGCAATAAATATTAGCCGTTCCCATGAGATCAAAGCACTACATGATGAAGTGGAGGTCCATAAGGTCAACAGTCAAAACAAAAAAGAACTACAAAAATTAAATCTAGAATGGAGCCTGATGAACAAAAAGAAACACACTGCAGCAGATGTGGCTATATACACAAGCCACACAAATGCCCCGCCTATGGTCAGACATGCAAGTCATGAAATAAGAACCATTATGCAAAATGTGCAAATCAGAGAGGCAGCAGAAATACAGTTAAACATTACAGTAAAAATCAAGATCAAAGTGAGAGTGAGAGCAGGGATGACATGGGCACAATAGGAGTTGAGCATGACAAATGCATAGGGGCTATTGCATCACAGATGGATGACAATGAAAAATGGATTGAGAATCTGATCATAAATAACAGACACATAACATTTAAGCTTGATACTGGTGCTGAGTAAAATGCAATGTCTGAGAAAACAGCTCACTAGACTACTGCAAGCTGGTAACATACTCAGGCCACAAGATGGTGGCCCTAGGTATGACGGCACTCGCCTGCCAGTTCAATGGACAGAAACACAGGATAGAGTTTGAGATCATACAGCAGGAGGCACCAGCAATACTGGGAGGTGCAACATGTCAGAAACTGGGAATGGTTAAAAGACTGTATGATGTCAGAAAAGACAAGGACATCTTAAAAGACTTTGGTGATCTATTTGGTGATGATTAGGATGTTTTCAGGAGAGCACCACATAATGATAGACCACAATGTCAAACCAGTGGTGCATGCACCAAGGAGGACACCAGTGGCCCTCAGGGACAGGGTCATTGAAGAGCTACATCGTATTGAGAAGATGGGAGTGATCGTGAGGCAAACCGAGCCAACTGAGTGGGTCAACAGCATGGTAACGGTAGTCATACCAAAGAAGATTTGCATCTGCATGGATCCAAAAGATTTGAATCAAGCCATCCAACGAGAGCACTATCTATTACTGACCGTGGAAGATGTTGTATCCCATATGCCCAATGCAAAGTGCTTCTCAGTACTTGATGGATGATGAGAGCTCTAAGCTGTGCACCATAAACAAACCAATAGGATGATATCGCTTTCTGCGCATAGCCATTGGTTCAGCATCTGAGGTGTTCCAGAGATCCAGACTCAGGCATAGATCACACTAGTTGGAGTAGACATTATAAATGGTTATATCAGTCTGCCTTGAGAAGTTGAAATCTGTTTATTTTGAATATGCAAAGTTGTACTTATGGACAGGTAAGAGTTATACTTTGGATGTTATGCTGTAGTTAAAAGTACACTGAATAAGAAAGTGATTTCCTGTAAATAGCCTTATTGAGGTCAAATAATGTTATGTTACACTCTGTTTAAAAAAAAGGCTTAAATGGGGGGATGTAATGTATTGTACATGTTCTGTTTGTTCTGATGACGCAATCAGTATGCGACTTGTGAATGGGCAGAGGGGCTTCACAAAAGTTATTGAAACGTGTTATCAAAACAGAACAATAGCAAAAAAAAGTGCATCCATCCATCCATCCATTTGCTTACGCTTATCCGGGGCCGGGTCGCGGAGGCAGTAGGCACGGGCTCTCCAGGTGCCCTGCTTAGCCTCTCGAGCAAAACTTTCTAGCTCCTCCTGGGGGATCCTGAGGCGTTCCCAGGCCAGATGAGATATATAATCCCTCCAGCGGGTTCTGGGTCTGCCCCGGGGTCTTCTCCCAGTCGGACGTGCCCAAAAAACCTCTAAAGGGAGGCGCCCAGAAGGCATCCTGGTCAGATGCCCGAACCACCTCAGCTGACTTCTTTCGATGCGGAGGAGCAGCGGCTCTACTCCGAGCTCCCTCTGGATGTCTGAGCTTCTCACCTTATCTCTAAGGCTGAGCACAGCCACCCTCCGGAGCAAATTCATTTTGGCCGCTTGTATCCGCGATCTCGTTCTTTCGGTCACTACCCACAGCTCGTGACCATAGGTGAGGGTTGGAACGTAGGTGGACCGGTAAATCGAGAACTTCGCCTTCCAGCTCAGCTCCTTCTTCACCACAACGGACTGGTACAGCGCCTGCATTACTGCAGACGCCGCACCAATCACTCTGTCCAACTCCCGCTTAATTTTACCCTCACTCGTGAACAAGACCCCGAGATACTTGAACTCCTTCGCTTGAGGCAACAACTCTCTCCCAACCCGGAGGGAGCACTCCACCGTTTTCCGGCAGAGAACCATGGCCTCAGACTCGGGGTCGGGGTGCTGACCCGCATCCCGACCGCTTCGCACTCGGCTGCAAACCACCCCAGTGCATGCTGGAGGTCGCGGTCTGATGTAGCCAACAGAACTACATCGTCTGCAAAGAGCAGGGATGCAATTCTGAGGTCCCCAAACCGGACACATTCCTCACCTCGGTTACGCCTTGAGATTCTGTCCATGAACATCACAAACAGAATCGGTGACAAGGGGTAACCTTGGCGGAGCCCAACACCCACTGAGAACGTGCTTGATTTTGTGCCGAGTATACGGACACAGCTCTCACTTTGTTTGTACAGGGACCGAATGGCGCGTACTAACGGCCCCGGCACCCCATACTCACGCAGTACCCCCCACAGGATTTCCCGGGAGACACGGTCATAAGCCTT
>OMOU01095079.1:1587-14753 GCA_900312585.1 Malacocephalus occidentalis
TGAAGAAGGTCCATCTCTCCACTCAGATCCTGGTGAACTCGTATGGCAACTGCTCCGCATCGGACAGGACAGCACTGCAGAGAGTCGTGAAAATGGCCCAACGCATCACTGGCTGCTCCCTCCCCTCCATCGAGGCTATCCAGCGCAAGTGCTGCCTGCGAAGGGCGCGCACCATTGCCAAGGACAGCTCCCAGCCCAGTCAAATACTCTTCACCCTCCTACCCTCTGGGAGGCGCTACAGATTACAGACTAGCAGATTCAGGGACAGCTTCTTCCCCAGGGCCGTCACTCTTCTGAACTCTTCACCCCGGTGAGTCCCCCCACCCCAGGACATCTGCACATTTGCACTATTCCCTACAGTTATCTTACAGGAATATTGCCAAAGTCAGACCATTTCTCTCCCAGGCAGACACAGACAAGTTAGTACATGCTTTTATCTCCAGCAGGCTGGATTATTGTAACGCTCTGTCTGGTGTGACTAAGAAAGCTATTTGTACATTTCAGCTCGTACAGAATGCTCGTGTTCTAACCAAAACCAGACAGAGAACCCACATTAAGTTACCCATGTTAACTATCTCTCACATAATTCATTTTAAAATGATTTGATCGGTTTTTAAATCACTGAATGGCTTTGCCCCGTCTTATCTATCTGACATGGTTACGACATATGTGCCTGCTAGGTTTATTATTATATTAATAAAACAACCTTGCAGGTTGAAGAAAGACAAAAGTCCAACAGTCCCTTCTCTTTTTTATTGATTTACAATACATTCCCTTTTAAAAGACTTCCTCGTTCATTTACAAACTAAACATGTGCGAGTGATGAGCACAGAATCCCGTTATCTCATAAACGGCACGGTTCTCTTCAGTAATGTTGGCAAAAACACAGACAGCTTGGTACAAAACTAACCTTTACAGGACTTTGAATTTGGACTACAAAAAAACAACAGCATTCCCATCAGTAGAACAGTAAGGGTCGGGACACTCGGAGGTCGGGTCACGTTGACGGTGGACACACACACCAAGCTCCCAGCACTTCAGGCACGACTTACAGCTTAAGAGCTCTTCACTACAGGCTCTGGAATTACAACTCTGGCAACTAAATAAAAACTAAACCGAACAGAAAGGGTTTTCCTGTTTTGTCCATAGGCGATGTGCTTGTGCCATTCCTGAAAGGAGTGTTAAAACAAAGCAAAGTTCACAAAGATGCCGTTAAATCTGCAAAATGCAAGATATCGCAGTCCGGTTAGTAGTGTGCGTTCATGTGCCATAATGACGCACGCTGCAGATAGGCTACCTTCAGAAGCGCACAGCGGTTTTGCGGGAGTGTTGTTATTGTACGTTTTGGCAGGACGTGCTAATACAGCAGCAGGTGTACAGGGACAAAGCATAACCCCGGCAATACACAAGAATACTCGGCAATAATAATAAAGGAAAGCAACTTTTAGACATAATATCGAACACTCAAAGGGGACAACACAAAAACAAGATGGATGGCCGGCCACGAGAGGAACAACAAGACATGCCGTACAGAGTTGGGATTGCTAACTGCTGTGTTGTTTCATTACGTGAGACGTGGGCCCACCAGACACCTTGGGCGCGTCGGGTGGACGTCGCAGCATGTGCATGTAAGGTCGTTCCGCGCCGACCTGGGTGGCGGCAAGGAGGAGGCCGGTGGACTCCCCTTACACGTCCTGCACCTCCATGGCCTCCTGGGGCCAGCCGTAGGAGTCCAGGGTGAAGGAATCGTAGTCGGGGCTGTAGATGTGGGACAGCACAAAGGCCTCCTTGTCCTTGGGCTCCGGGTACACCGAGGCGATATTGTGTTTGTATGCGTAGTTCACCACCTAGCACAGAACCAGAGGGAGGAACAAGAACAGAAGAAACGTGTGAGAACCACAGGAGCCGTCTGGAGGTTTCCCTGAGCTCAAGGATAGGAGTGCCGGGAACCCTGGGGTGGGGGACGGGGGGACGTTGGTTTTACCTTGACTGCGATCTTGAAGGACACCTCTCTGATGGTGTTGAGCGGGGGGTAGAGTCTCCCCTCCGCCAGGTTCTCCTCTGTCACCATGTCAGCGATTGCCTGGGAGAGGGGAGACCGGACCAGAAGAGACCGGCGTGAGAAGCAGAAGTAGTTAGCAGTAGCTCAGCGTGGGAACTGAGTTCACACAGAGTCCTCCACCCTCCATGAGGCAGAGTGTATTACACAATTTTGGACAATTTTGCAGTTGGTGGATAGTTATACTGAGACTCCAATTCTTCATGCACATTGTGAGAATGTTTGCATGCATGCATGTACGCCTTATACACTTTTTGTTATTCTATTGTTTTTATTCTTATGTTGTTGTCAGAATCAGCTTTATTGCCTTCATTTTTACAAACAAGGAATGTGCTTTTGTGAAATTGGTGTATAACATTGAAAATAAAAAATTCTAAACATGCAAAAAAAAGATATAAAGAAAAATAAGCAATGAATAAATAAATACATATTTTTGAGCAACTTCTGGCACAATAATTTCCCTCAGGATTAATAAAGTTCTATCTTATGTATACAAATCAGTCATGATTCCCCGCAAAGATTCTAATAAAAAAATCCCTCACCTCAGCGGTGGTCAGGAAGATCTCGTCAGAGATGTGGCGCACCCGGGCAGCGATGACCCCCAGCGCCACGCCGGGGAACACGTACGCGTTGTTGCCCTGACCTGGGTAGAACATGCGGCCGTCGGCCAGCGTCACCTTGTCGAAGGGACTGCCACTGGCGAAGATGCCCCGGCCCTGAGGGAGCCACGGACCACCGCGAGGAGAGACGACATCAGTACAGACAGCAGTACAGACACACAGGGGGATCTTGTCTGGACTTCCATCGACTCAAGGTTGATTTCAGCATTACAGCCTTCAGTACACGTTAAAGGACTCCTATTATACCACAAGGTGTGAGCCTGATTAGCCGTTCCAAGCGGTTTCAAAAAACGGTTGGAACGGCCCCACTCAAAATCACAAGGGGGAGTGTCCACCTAGAAATATGGAATCCGCTTGGAACGGCTAATCACACATGGTGGTATGATATGTCTCCTTCAAAGTTCAAAACAAAGAACTGTTTTTGCTTGCTGCACAAGAAAGTGTGAGGACTGGTTCATGTTTATGAGATTCTAATGCAGTCGATTGGCAATGCAATACTCAACCCTCCACTAGGGGGAGACAAGTGGACAGGGCTCCATGACACCTTTAGCCATGTAGGTAATTGATGAAACATAAGTCACAATGTGTAGCACGTTGCACGTTAGCGTGTAGCGCATGAGCATGTAGCAAGACAGTGTGGCGTTGAGGCGGTGGTGCGCTACCTCTGTGAGCGTGTAGCACTGCTCCGCCGTACACTCCGCCTTGCTGGTGGGGTTGCTCAGCGCGAAGACGATGGGCCGCTCGTTGAAGGTCGCCATGGCCTTGATGATGTTCTCTGTGAAGGCTCCCGCAATGGCCGCCACTCCTGCAGGACGACACGGTCCAGGAAGTACAGGAACCACAAGTCAAGAGTTTCAAACCCACTCATTCTTGGACGCGTTCAATTCATCACATTCGGGTAGCATTTCAAGTTGCTACAGAATTGTTTAACTTGCCCTTTGATCAGATATAGACACTAGTGGCAAGTTGCAAGTTGTGAATGAATTCATGCTGGAGGGGACATGTCACCGCTTTTAATGTCCACCAATCCCTTTCCAACACGGTGTTCCGTGTTACCCGCTGGGTACGGGAGCTAATAGAGATCATCAGTATTGATGCTGATGTGGATTAAGAAGACAAGGTTCTAAGCTTCAGGGTTTCGGGATTCACACCGACCACCACACGTCACGCGCGAAACACACGTCAACATGAAACCTCC
Organism: Malacocephalus occidentalis; assembly: GCA_900312585.1. NCBI lineage: Eukaryota > Metazoa > Chordata > Actinopteri > Gadiformes > Macrouridae > Malacocephalus > Malacocephalus occidentalis. The sequence continues at coordinate 5,465 of OMOU01095079.1, forward strand.
CGTCGGTGCATTTCCACTCAAAGGGTTCGACCGATGGCTGATGGTTAAAACGAGCCATGTAACATACTGCACTCGAGAGTTCATAAACACATCAGGTGAGGGTAAAACCCGGAAGCAGAGCCTCACCGATGATGGCGGTGGGTTTGATGGTGTGCACCACCTCCTCCAGGGTCTTGATGTGAGGATGGTCGTGGGCAAACTCCTCCTTCTCGTGGTTCAGGTGGCCCCTCCCCTGCAACGGGTCGAGACGACCGACTTCAGTAACGTGTGCGTAACTCAAGAAGATCATCTTAATTCAATTCAGTTCAGGTGTGAGATGAAGATGATGGCGTTACCTTGACGATCAGACCTTTGGAGTCCACCATCCAGATCCTCTTGGCGGCTTCCTCTCTGGGAAGGCCCTCGTTGGTCATCGCCATGAGGAGCAGGTTGGCGATGCCAAGCGCAGCCTGGGGGGGAGAAAAACACTGTTTAAACCACAATGTGGAAGTATGTGTGTTTGGTGGCAAGGAGCGCTAGCACGAGTGATCTACTCCATGGCATTTTTACCAACATTTAAAATAAACCGCACTTTTACACCACTACTGCCCATATCCTTGGAGGAGCCCTGAACGAAGCCACGTGATGCGGCAACGAAACATGCTACACGCGACTTCTCATTCTTTGCCGCTTCAAGACAGAACCGCTGCATACGCGGGTTGTGGAAGAAAGAAAAACAACGGTACGATAGATAACACCGGAATAGAATCATCATAGTTTACCTCCCCCGCCCCTTGGAATACGAATTTGTGGTCTGCAAGTGTGTTCTTGGTGATTTTCAACGCAGCCAAGACCCCAGCAACAGCCACCGATGCAGTGCCTGGAAGAAGGAGACAGAAATACAACATGAAGCCTGCAAGCCTGTGGTGCGTTGGGCAATCAGTGGCAATTAAGCCAGCCGGCCACCGCCCTGACCAGGGTGCAGTAAAAGACGCTACCTTGGATGTCATCGTTGAAGGTGCAGTAGCGGTTGCGGTATTTGTTGAGGATGCGGAAGGCGTTGCTGTTGGCAAAATCCTCAAACTGGATGAGACAGTTCATGCCGTACCTGCAGGGGGCGACAGAGTGTCCCGGTGAGTCAGTTAGCAGGACACCCACCAGCGAGACAGCAATCATCACTAGCACTAGCACCTTCCTTCTTTCACTCACTTGTCCGTCACGGCCTGCATGAACTCATCCACCAGGTCGTCATACTCTTTGCCTCGGACACGCTTGTGCTTCAGTCCGATGTACAAGGGGTCGTCACGCAACTCCTGATTGGACGGATTAATCAAATATTATATAAATACTAAAAACCTCATTTGCATATTCCCCCTGTCATGGCCGCCGCCCCAACCACAACACAGACCGCTCTACTTGATCTCTTGCTCCACACGTGGACTTTCAATTATTACTTGCACAAAAAAACATTGGCTACTTTACCGATTTATACTGCTGATCATGCAAATACAGAGGTGTCTTCTACCCTAGTTTATTGTATCTGATGTATTTTAGAACACACACACATGCACAGACAGACAGACACACAGTTTTCTTATTCCATCTTCTCTTGATTTGCACTTTGCCGTAAAAGCAGTTTCGCTTTCCAAGTTAATAAAGAGTTATCTTATCTTATGACTTTATTGACGTTATGACGTTTATAACAATTACGCCTTGTGTCTGAAGTGTAAGGTCACGATACTTCTGAGCAACGTCTTAACCGACATAAAACACGATTTTCCAAGGAGTCATAAGAACACGTCATCTCCTATTATCTCTGACTCTAATTCAAGGTGTCGTCTTCGTTATCTGGTGAAGAGGAGCATTTCTGCTTCACATAGTTTGGTCATTGAAAATGGACACTGACTGGGCGGGGCTAGTTCCACCTCAACCAATCATGAAGTAGAAATCGTTGCTTCCTTTTGCAGAATCCAAACTATTCACCACGTGAGACATGTTGATTTCTGTGGCTCTGCTCTGGTCTCATGGATTCTGTCAGCTTATTTTTAAGTCAGCCAGGAACCAGGGTCTAGATCCAGGGTCTGGATCCAGGGGTCTAGATCCAGGGTCTGGATCCAGGGGTCTAGAACAGGGGTCAGCAACCTTTACTATCAAAAGAGCCATTTTGGCCCCTCTCCCTCGAAATAAAATTCATATGGAGCCGTATGTGGAGTATGTGGATCCAAAGATGGACCAAATGCATACTTCTTCATGTTCACAAGTGTTGGGAATGACATTCCATGTTTCAAACACAAGTTTGTCGGGTTTGGGCAGGTTTTCAATATCGCTCCATTTGTGCTCCCGAACGAGAATAGCCTTCTGACGGGTGACATCTTCAAGATCAGCTGTCAGGCCTTTGAACTTAACTCTTAACACCCATAACTCTTTATCAGCTATGGACACCCATCACTCTATCAGCTATGGACACCCATCACTCTTTATCAGCTATGGACACCCATCACTCTTTATCAGCTATGGACACCCATAACTATTTATCAGCTATGTCGGCCAGTTCAATTTAAAGATCGGGTTGACTTACTCCTGTGAATGCTGACATGTTCAGCAGGGATGGGTTGATGTCCAGGGGTGTGACGGGGAAGGATGTGTTTTTTTCCTTTCTGAACTCACTGAATCTTCGTCCAAATGCAGTTTGCATTGCGATGATCGCACGCATCGCACGCATCTGTCCACGCTGAATTGAACTCTCTATTTTCCTCCGAGACTTTAAAAAAAAATGTTTTGTGTATCCATGGTTAGCTTACCGAGGGTCGGAAACTCAAGATGAGCCACCTGCAGGCGGCAGGGAGAGGCGCCGGTGTGTGACGCATATTTTAGTTGACGAAATATTAAACACTTTCTTCTATTTCAGTGTCACAGTATCACCCCCATCTCCAAAATAAGAGGTGTTCCCTTTGAAAGAAAAAATAAAAATGAAATAAAAATAGCTATTTATTTCTTTTCTTTTTTCAAAGCTACATGGAGCCACTGCAGAGGAGCTCAAGAGCCGCATGCGGCTCCAGAGCCGCAGGTTGCCTACCCCTGGTCTAGAACAAGGGTCCGGAACCAGGGTCCAGAACCAGGGTATGGATCCAGAATCAGGGTCTGGAACCCAGGGAGCCACTGAGCATCGGTACCTGGTTGTCGGTGCCCACGTCCAGGAGCACCGGGAGACACTGCTGGGGCTTGACACCCCCGCAGGCGGTGTACAGGGCCAGCTTGCCTACGGGGATGCCCATGCCGTAGCCACCCAGGTCGCCCAAACCCAGAATACGCTCGCCGTCCGTCACCACAATAGCCTGGATGGAGAATATACAAATACAGATCTAAAGAAGTATAGTATAAAGTATAAAGAAATACAAAGACAGATAAAACCATGGGAGACAGATACAGAAAGCAGGAACTCTGAAACGTAGTCAGGTTGTATATCTGACCGTTAAATACACAATCTGCATGGTCAGATTGTATACATGTGTATAAGTGTGTATATTAATATTAATGAGTACATCTTTTATTCTAAATGTAATAGAAGATCGAAAACAGATACATTTTATATCCCCTTATCGAAACCAATGAGGTCAGGTCATGGTAATGAAAGGGATCTTTGCCTCATGAGACGAATGTGACTTTCTCTTTCTGTGTGTAAACTACACTCCACTCGCCCAGAAGCAGCACAGCATGACGAACAGAAGACTCATTCTCAGAGCAGCGTGGTGGTGGTGATGGTGGTGGTGGTGGTGGTGGTGGTGGTGGAGGTCGGGGTAGTGTGTGTTTCTGTGCGGATACCTTAATATTTTCTTCAGGCCACGAGTTGAGCACAGTGGCAATGTGACCTTTGTCGTGTATCGTGATAAAAAGTCCTCTGTAAAAAAAACAAAATTGTAGTAATAATGAATAATAACCATAAAAATAAAGACTATTTTTTAAAATAACTAAACAATTGAACTCATTATAACAGGTTTTAGGGAAGGTTTCAAAGTGAAGCTTCTTCTTTTTGTTGCTACACTCTCTGCAAATCCTTGCAGAGATTGAATAAAGTCTGTCCTGTCAGCGAATACAAGTGAGACTCCCAGGAGGAAGTGCAGTGTACTGTTCACGTATTCTGTGCTGTGTGGTAAATAGAGGCCCCCACCGTGGCCTGCGGAACGCCAGGCCATATTGCTGGCAGGCCAGCCCCACCGTGGGCGTGTACACGATGGGCATGAACTCCTCGATGTTGGAGGTCAGCAGGCGGTAAAACAGCTTCTCGTTCCTATCCTGGAGCGTCATCAGCAGGATGTACCTAAATATATGTAGACATATTCACAGTAGAATATAATATAACATAACTTAACATACAAGGAATTAAACAACATCAACTGAAATACAGGGAGTCCATGGAAAAGTTTCAATTGCGCGTGTGTGTGTGTGCATGCGTGCGTTGTGGTTGGTCGTTGCCCAGCTACAGGGATGCCGATGCTATGTGTCATGCTCAGTCTGTTTACACTGCAGGCCGCCTCACAATGAACCAATTTCAGCCGTGATATATTTTCCCCTCTCCAAGATTTTTTTGTAAACTCTTCTAGGTGGGGGTGCTGGTGGTGTGGGGTGCATGTGGTGGAGGGTGGTGCGTGTGGTGGAGGCGGGTGGAGCGGCTCACTTGTCCAGGGGGTTGCTCCGCGTCTCGTAGCTCTTCATGACGCGCAGCACCTGGACGTCCTGCGACAGGAAGCATGGTGGCAGCAGGCCATGGATGCCCAGCTGCAGGCGCTCCTCCAAGGTGAAGGCCATGCCCTGCAGGCCAGAGGGGTGGGAGGAAGAAGAAGAAGAATGGGTAACCAAGGATACAGGCTTCGGGTGAACCCTGTACCCACAGAAAGGCTGACACAAACTACAAGCCCAGAAGGGAAAATACTCAAGAAACCACAAAGCGGTGTGGTGACTCATGGAGTTAGTCACAGGGGCTTCGGCTGCCACGTCCAAAAGACCACTCTTGTCTGGGCTTTCCGATTTTGACTTCCCTGTCGCGGCCACGTGCCTGCACTCACTTGCACCCCTCGCTAAACACCTCTGCTCCACTGACAAAGAATAATTATATTGCTTTTATTTGGGAAACTTGGCAGACCACCAGCGATATGAGCGAGTGGCAGCTGTGACCGTGTCATAAAGATAAGCCTGGAAAAAGGTTCTGGAGTCGCTCTGCTGTGTGGTGGAAGGCAGGACCGCTGCTCTCCCCTGATGGCACACCTCCAACAGGGTGATATGGACACGAGTGTGGATGTGCGAGCGTGGGTGTGGGAGTGGGTGTGTGTCTGGGGGAGGGGTGGTGTTGTAGCTATTAATTCTATCCAATAGTCAGGGGGTCTGCAGTGCCTCCCCCGCCCCCCCAACTCTAGTCTCATGACTTCCTCTCTGCTATCTAGTCCCATTTCCTTCTTCCATTTACTTTATTCTGTCCGTTCACACAGTAAAAAAATGCTGACCTGAACTACAGCATCTAGTGAATGCTGACCTGAGCTATAATAGACGACTCTGGTAAAACCAGAGGTGGTGGGCTGTGCATCTACGTGAACAAAGCTTGGTGCACAGACGCTACTATCATCGAGAGTCATTGCTCGCCTAACCTAGAGTTTATCATGGTTAAGTGCAGAGCATCCTACCTGCCCAGAGAATTCACATCTACCTTTGTGACTGCCGCCTACATTCCACCCGATGCAAATGCTAAACTATACTCTGTGCAATGACAATAAAGTTGAATCTAATCTAATCTAATCTAATACAGCACAAGTGAGAATGGTTCCATGGGTTCACACGTCACATCTAGAGCACATATTATCTATCAAATCCAACAAGTACTCCAGCTAACTATCAGGTTCGCTGTAGTTTCTGGATGCTGAACTAACAGACACGATCTATGATGAGTTGAGTGTTAGTGAAAGCATGATGGTAACAGATGAACAGCTTTCCGTTAACTTAATCCTATATCCGCTGAAAATACAGACATGACTAAACCCATTAAGTCTCACCTGAGTAATGAACCTGTACTGCACTCTGTCAGATAGTAGGATTGTAGTAGCTTGTAATGAGCAGCAGTGACTTAGGAGGCAGCATGGTTGTCTGGCATCCAGGAAGGTTGCCGGTTCAATCCCCGGCTCTTCCTAGCCACGTGTGTCGAGGTGTCCCTGTGAAGGACACCTAACCCTACCTGCTCCCCCTAGCTAAGTGTGGAGGTGTCCTTGAGCAAGACACCTAACCCTACCTGCTCCCCCTAGCTAAGTGTGGAGGTGTCCTTGAGCAAGACACCTAACCCTACCTGCTCCCCCTAGCTAAGTGTGGAGGTGTCCTTGAGCAAGACACCTAACCCTACATGCTCCCCCTAGCATAAAGCAAAAAGCCATACATTAAAACATCATGTGTTTGCCATGAAACATATCCCACCTTGTTCAGGTGGGGGTTCCTGGTGATGTCATAGCCACGTTTCTTGGTGCTGACGCTGCCCAGTTTGGGTTTGGCACCGCTGTGACAGACCCGGGTGGTCTGCAGGTCCCCGGGGGGCCGAACCGCACCACCACCGGGGGCCCCAGTGACCCGGAGGGCCCCCACCGCTGCTGATGGGCGTCTGCACAACGACAAGAGAGTTCTTCCAGGAAGGGAGTTCATAGTGCCTGCAGGGGACAAGAGCGGGGAGACACATGAGAGGGGGGAGACAGGTGACCATGCATTACTCCTGTCACTCAGGTTTCAGGTAAACAACTCCAGTGTGTGAACTCAAGGTTGTCTTGCATGGTCACCTCTTCACAGTAATGAAACCACATTTACCACGACCATCATAAACGTAATTTACACAACAACAACGTTACACTCCAGACTCCAGTGCATTTTAAGGAAGACACTGAATGTCACTAATCCCGTGTATGATTGTTATTTCCATGCTAGCTTTTGTAGCTAGCGGCGGTGATGCTGTCTTTCTTCAGGGAACTGAATGCGCACGCGCAGCTGGCCTGTCGCTGTAATTAATCCACAAGCCTCACCTTGAAGAAGCGCTTAGATTTGTCCTCCGGGTCCGGGCGGTAAATCCCAGCAACAAACAATTCTTCTTCAGCTCCCGTAGACCGGAGAACGGATGTTTAAAACATGATGTGATTCAGGCTCCTCCTTTGACATTGACACCAGAGTGAAGCCCGCCGCCTCCACCCAGGCTCCACCCAGTCCGGGAGGCACCGCCTTTCTTACCCAACACCAATAGGCGGAGTGGGAAACAAAAGCACTGTGGGCGGGGCTTCACGTAGAAATATACGAAATGTAAAAAGTTAGTCATTATGCAGAATGGCACATTTCAGGATAATTAATGTTGTATTATTGCGTGATAATTATTGATGTATCAATGTTTAATTGCTTAATTAATGTACTTTTCATACTGCTGGGTACTTTACTGGGAGGGGGGGGACAATTAAGCCTTATTATATCATAAGCTATTTTTTGATAATATTTTGTATGTAAAAAGTACAATGTTTGCCTTTGAGATGCAGTGGAGTAGAAGTATAGAGTAGCATAAAATGTATTGATACGCTGCGCCCTCTCCTGGACAAATATTATAATATAATTAAATCCAAGTATATAAATCAAAGAGTAGATATTGGTTGTCTACAAGGATTTATTACAAATGATCATATTTGTTGACTATACATAACAGTTACAAATATAAAAACAAACAGACAGTAAAACAATTTTAAGGAGCTGCGTTTGGAGTTACAATAATTTCCAATGTCACAAAAGATTCAGACCAATAAGACTGAAGAGAATTTAATGACTACATAGAAACCATCACAGGGTTCAGTTATAAACCAGACACACATTTTGTTCGCGATAACTATTTGAGAAATGACGACGACAATACACAAGATATAAAACAGTTACATATTGTTACATATTGTTATTACAGATAAAATGCACCAAATTGTGGCTTCATTCAAAAAAAATCCAAAGGCAGATCTTTACATTTACCATTAAAGCCTACTAGCCTACAGAGCCAAGTACAAATACAACAGTACTACATTATACATTTCACTAACAATTTTAACGTGAATGCATTGGATTAATTTACAGTTGACAGCTTATTAAAACTAGTATAAAAACAGTTCATCATGAATGCAACAAAAAAAACATATACAATATAATGTTACTTGATACTTTAACAATATTCCACAACAAACCAAAACTTTATTGTGGTTGCAGTCTGCCTTCGTTGTCATCTATGTTGACTAAACAAAGACAGGTTTCATATGACTACGACGACTCCACTACGAGAGCTCCTGTCCTAGAGGACACAGTGGTAGAGACAAGAAGAGGGAGGTGTCAGTACAAGGAGAGCAGAACAGCCGGAGGGAGCAGACCGATACAGAGACATGCAGAAGGAAACCCCAAGGAAGGGAGGAAGGGGGAGCGAGAGAGAAAGACAGAGACAGATAGTCAGAGACAAGAGAGACGAGAGAGATGCAGAGAGAAAGACGGAGAGAGAGAGAGAGAGAGACAGAGAGACAGAGAGAGTTGGTAAGCACCACAACAGGCTAGTAGTCACTGGCGGATCTTACGGAGAAGCGGTCGTACTGCTTCCTGCCGCCGTTGCCGGCCCCCTGCTGGCTGTCGATGGAAGCGTAGCTGGGTGGTTTCTCCGGCCACTCCTTCCCTTTGCCCCCCCGCCCTCCGCGGAGCTCCTCGCCATCCTCCGAGCTCCAGGACCCCCTGCGGCCCAGCGGCGGCGAGTAGCTACGCCGCCGACGCCGTGAGGCGCGACGTAGCTCCCCCATCAGATCGTCTCGACTGCGAGCCCTTGGCCTGGACGCTCTGCTCCCGCCTCCTTCTCCTCCTCCTGCTCTCCTCCCAACCAAACCTCCTCGGTCATCCCTCACACCGCCACGAGCACCGCCTCCTCGCCTGCTCTCCCAGTCAGAGTCGTCACTGTAGCCCCTTAGAATCCCCCTGCGGGGTGAGGAGGGTTCCCTGTAGCGGCGGCTGTCATATTGGCCACGGCTCCCTCCTCCTCCTCCCGGTCGCTGTGAGCTTCCGCTGGACTGGCTGGAGAGCCGGTGGCCTCCTCTGACCTCCTCCCCACCGACCCTGGCTGGGCGCTGGACGATGGGCGGCAGGGTGATCACCCGTTTCTCCAACCCCCTCACACCCATCTCGTCCAGGGCGGACAGCATGCTGGGGGGCCCCGGCGTGAAGGGCACCACGTGCGGGGGCAGGGGCTGGGCCAGGTGGTGGCGGGAGGGTGGCCGGTGCTGGGCAGGGTGCG
>OMOU01095081.1:0-15401 GCA_900312585.1 Malacocephalus occidentalis
TTGAGCTCGAGAGCAGGCGTCGCTCAGCGGCTAATGGCCGTGACTGTGCACCCTTTAACACTGAGCTGCTGCATTACGTCACCGGCCATGTCCCCCTATCTAATGCAAGCCTTGACCCTGCTTTTATATGGCCAGAATCACAAATCCACTCGGGGAGGACGAATATTGTGTAATGTTTGTGCTGCATTGTTCTACTTACGATGCACTTGAAAGGCATAGAATCTGCTTTATTGTGTAGTCACGGCAAAACTATAAAAAATAATTGTTTATAAAAAATGTGTATAGGTTATTTGACAGAAATACCAATGACTGACTCGCTGAAATTCTATTAAACTAGTGAATTAATTTGTAACAATGTCTTTTGTTACAATGCCACGTCTGTGGCTTTTCCTGTGTTCTTCCGGAATAAAGAAAACAACTTCGCTTCCAAAATAACTTTTCCAAAATAATTTCATTCACAACAAACGTCGCTGTAGCACTTTTAACTAAGATGCATTAACTTAAAATAATATCGTTTGTTGTGGCAGACCGCTGGTTTGCGGGAGTCCAGAGTGGGTATGGCAGGTGGTCCCTCTGGTCTTCATTCGCCTGGGTGCCCAGCCTCTACTGCAGGAAGATTGCACAGGTGTCATTATATAGCGTTCATTTTACACATTCGCCACAGCTGCGTCACAGTCCAGACATTACTGATGCTCCGCTCCCCCTGTCACTGCGCGACAGAGCTAACCACGCCCCAACATGGCTCACAGTATTGTTCCCAGTCAAGGGAAACCTAGATAAGAGTGTCTTCCCCCCACGCCTACCTGCAATACACCTGGATACCTTCAACAACAGTGTCCTTGACCTTTGTGATGGCCAAGTGTCTACGTATGGCACCTGCGGCCACAGGCGTGGTGCATTAATGCTGATTAGATCCATGCAGAGACCTGTTCTCCACTATCACCTGGTGGTCCTGCTCACTCTCTAGAGGAAGATTAAATTCGGTAGTGCTGTCGCCTCACAGCTAGAAGGTCCTGCGATCGATTCCCGCCTGGGACATGGTTGGTTCTCCCCATGTCTTCAGTGCTGGGATTTCGTGAACAGCCCTTCCTGTGTGGAGTTTCCATGTTCTCCCCGTGCTCCCTAGGGTTCCTCCATATATATACTGTGTATATATATAACCCCTCTAAAAACATGGAAGAAGACCGTCGCCTGACCAGCGGCGGTTGGAACGAGGTCGTTCCCGGATGCTGCACTAGTTGCCCACCGCTCCTGGCCTGACCGCGGAGGAAGATGGCCATGGATGGGATAAAAGCGGAGGACCAATTTCACGGCGACACCTGTGTGGGGTGGGTTGGGAGGGCCGCCGTGCACGTGTGTATATGCATGGTGTGAACCGCGACAATAAAGACGGGGGTTGTCCGTCCGCTTATTATATTATTATATTAAAACTGTTGTGGTTATTGTTTGGATGTTGTGTTGAAGCCAGCCTCTGTCGCGTATATAACTCCAAAGCCTTCACCATCCCTAGTTATTGATATAGTTGTTATTAATTAATTAATCATAATTCTACTTTACTAGTTTTGGTACAAGATATGAGACTGACTTCATTGTTTAGTTATTGGTCCCTGATTCCAGGGTGGTGACCCGTTATTATTAATTCAGATTAATACTTTTTTATTTTAATAATTAATACTGTTCTCGGATCGTTATTAATTATAAGCTGATAACAGTGTGAGTACATATGATAGCGCCCCCTACAGTGGCGTATTCTGAAATGAACGAGAGTTGGCGCTGCTGACGGGTAGACCATGGCTCGGCCACCTTGGACATGGCAAACGTGAGGGGTTTGTGATCCACAAACGCCGTAAACTTACTGACGTAACTTCCAGCAAGAACCGGAAGTGGCGGATGGCCAACCAAAGACCGAGGAGCTCTCTGGGTGTTAACTGGTGGCTGTAAAACGCGAGCGGCTGCCAGGCGCAGTCGACCCGTGCTCGTGCACCGTGCCGATGGCATAGTCCGACGCATCGGTGGTGATGGCGATGTGGGCCATAGGTGATGGGTGAGCCAACATGGCGGCTTGGCTTAGGGCGACTTTGGTGGCCTTGAAAGCGGCCTCTCTTTCGGGCGTCCAGTCAATGTTTTGGGTAAGGGATTTAACTTTCAGGGCCGTGTATAGGGGGTGCATGTTGTCGGTTGCCCGGCAGATGAAACAATGGTAAAACGTCACCATCCCAAGGAATTCCCGGAGTGCCCGAGCTGTGTGTGGGCGGGGAAAGGCGGAAACAGCCTCCACCTTCGATGGGAGGGGGGCGGCCCCGTCCGTGTTGATGAGATGGCCCAGAAAGTGGATGGAGGGCAACCCAAAAAGGCACTTTGCGGGATTGAGGATCAGGCCATGTTGGTTGAGCCTTGTGAAAAGCTCCCGAAGATGCGTTAGGTGTTCATCTTCTGAGGAGCTGGCGACGAGAATGTCATCCAGGTAGACGAAGATGAACAACATGTCTCTGAGCACCGAATCCATCAACCGTTGGAATGACTGAGCCGCATTCTTAAGTCCAAACGGCATGCGCAGAAATTCAAACAGCCTGAATGGCGTGATCACCGCTGTTTTGACGTGTGGCGGCATGTGTCGGAGAAAGAGTTCAATGAATAGAAAATTGGGCTCTTCCGTACCTAGCAGGTTTAACATCATCTCCATGTGCGCAGAAGGCTTGCTGTCCCCCAGGCCCTGAATCGCGAACAGACGTCGGGTTCACTCTGATCGTGAGAGTTCGAAGGGCTTGAGGAGGTGAGCTTTAAACGCTGCATATTTATCCAGGGCAGGCGGGATGTGATGAAGCCTACTGTCCTGGCCACAGTGGAGCTCCCGAGTGCTGAGATGACGTTGAAATAGCGTGCGTCATCGTCGGTAATCCCACGGATGGCAAATTGAGCTTTGGTTTGCGCAAACCATGCTGCTGCAGAAGTCTCCCAAAACTCCGGCAATTTGAGGAAAACAGCATTATTTGCCATGTTCTGTTCAGTCTCGGAAACTTCCGCGAAACTGAAGTCGGGGTCACCAATGTAGAGACGGGAGTCGGAGATGGAGTATCGATTGCTAATGCGGGGCATTTAATGAACATAAGTAAGAGCAACAGCTAACACGACAAGAAGCATTGAACCATATGTAGGAAAGAATACTGCGATTGTCCCGCATACTGTGTGGAACCATTCCCCCAATCCTAGTTCCGTGGGTGAACAATGCCAATCCACCACAACGTAAAGATATAATGACTACAGATACACTAATTATACTACTCAGTGTTGAGCTTCTGTTCCCTGCAAAGACGTGTACTTGGTTGCCATTCTTTACCCTCCTCAGGGACAGAAGCTCGTTTAATAGCACAAATCCACAATCTCCTGCTCTGGGTTTTATTTCTCGGACAGGATTCTAAAGAAACACAACCCAGGCTTGTCTTCTCATTGGTTAGTGCATCCGATCGCACAACAGCTATCCAGCATTTTGGCTAAACCTGGTAAAAATACCGCAATGAAAGAACTGGTGGGCAGCAGAAGAAAGGCTTGTTTTGCTCTCCAGGTGGGCGTTCCGATGAGGCTGTGACATCATGTGAAACTATGCTTAGCGATTGAATGTTTCTTAGTCTGGCCCCTCCCTGCGACCACTTTGCCTTGGGAGACCCTACCAGGGGCTATTGCCCCAGACAACACAGCTCCCAGGTTCACTGTGTTTGGCATCAGGAAGCGGAAAGATTTTCTGTCATCCACAGACACATCAAACATCATAACCTGGTTGTGGACCTGTTGGATGCTGTGTTGCTCCCGAAACATTTGGCAATTTGGAAATGTGAAGCTCATAGCATGATTTTGTCTCTAGGAGAACCGCCCAGGCTGACGAGGCTACCAAGATGGCTGCACCTTGTTAACCATTTCTCTTAAATGCATGACTCCAACTAGCAGTCTCTCCAATTCTCCACACTTATCAATGCACAGAGCTCGAGAAGGGTGTGGCAGTCTCATCTGCAGACTCTGCAGACTTTGTGTCACTATTGGCTGTGACAATAAAGTCTTTAAACTTCTGAACTGGGTCTTCTTGATCTTCCTCTTACGAATGTTAGAGTCTTGATAAATCTACAACACCACCCAATCCGTCATCAAGGTGGGAGAGAGAGTGACATGGGTGCACGCCCAGCACTGCAGACGAGTACCTGCCCCACCACCGCCTGTGGCCAAAGATGACAACACACCATCACCATCGCCCAATAACAAGAAAGAAAATTAGATGACCAAGAATGACGTACTCCAGCTGCACACGCTCCTTGCCCCTGCCCCATGACTCCCCTGTCCAACTTGCATACACATTCACAGTCCACTGCAGACCGCACAGTGCAAGCCTAGCGCTGCCGTAGAAGGTCAACATAACTGATAGGAGGTGACCCAAACCATGGCAGCCGTTTTGGCAGTCAGGACTTTGTGGCCTGTGAGGTACCATGTGTGTGCTAACCGTCACTCCCTTAGATGAAAAAAGTGACGTTTGTGCAATAGTAGCAGCCACTGAGTATGCTGACCTTTCCAAACCAGGGACACCATCTCCGCTTGACTGTGGGGTTTAGCCATGGATGGCCCATATCAGTCAGCCCCACCCTTGCAGCCATAGTTTATCTTCCCCCTGGAGAAAGATTTGGAACATGCTATACATGCAACGGCACCCACCCGATGGGCAAAATTAACCTTGATCTCTGCGTCAGGCTTAAATCCCCATATTCACAGGACACAGAATACTACAAAGGTAACCAAACAAAATATCACAAACGGCCCCCTTCCGAAAACGGTACTCAATTAGTCAACGACGTGTATTGGCTGTGCGGAAACAGAGCCTACATGCAACTACCTAAATCATGGACAGGGGTATGCACATTGGTAGCACTAACAAAGCATACATACATCATCTCGACCTGGAGTAAGAGTCAAAGGCAACAAAAGGCCAACCGATTCCCGGTGCATTGGGCTCAGATGTCCCAAATGACACGAAGCTCTGGAAGTATTACATGCCCTGTTCCCATGGGTGGGTGTAGGGAAGGCATATCTGCAGAAGTTACCGTTTCATGGCGTTTATGAACAACACCCTGCAGATAGACAAGGCCTCTCAAGCCGAGCTCAAACCTTCCAATTAATGACCATGCAGAACTGCATGGTGTTAGACCAGCTCACGGTAAGTGTCCTGGTCGGGTCGGCCTGTTGCACGTTTATCCCAGAAAATGACCAGGATGGCCATGTAATCAGTCAGGCCATCCACAACTTAACAATGCTTTGTGACATGGCCCTTGAGGATAATATTACGGATACCCCAGTGATTTCTAGTGGTTCCTCAATTTGTGGCGACGCTGGGTAATGCTGGCTGGAATAGCAATAGCCACTATTCTAGACCTGCTGTGCATATGCTCGTGTTGCTCATTCCCTTTGTCCAGAGAACAGTGAAGAGTGGAGAATTCGCCCTTCGTTCGCTCCTGTCTATCTATTCAATTCCCGATTACACAGTATTTGATACATATTGTGAGGTTTAGCGTTAGAAGACTTGGGATGGTGTATTTTCAATCCTGATGAAAGTGATTTGCTTGATGTTATGCGATGGAAGTGCTTATGATATTCTTTAAGTAACTGTGTGTGTGATAATGTTCATTATGATCAAAAGGGAGGAAATATACTCTTGTATAGGCATGTTAAATATGCTACACATGTCTGTACAGCTGGGCTGTTAAATGATGTCAAACTGGGATGGCGATAAAAGGTCGATTACAATCGATAAGCCTTGACATTTTTACTCGATATGGATATAGCCTTTCACGTAGCACAAATAAACAAGACAACAGCCCATTTCCTACCACGAGGCATTATTTACTATCAACGGCGGTGAAGAAAGCTCTGGAAAGGAGGAGAAAACATGAGTGAAAACAACGAGGGGCACGAATTCGAAAGCGAATCTCAGTCTCTCTCAATACCGACGTCATGTAAAATGTACGCAGACAACCGTATCACTGCATTTATAATGCGCACATTATGTTACGAGTCCTCTATTACTTTATTTTATCTTACAGTTGTACTTAAATGTATAGGGCCTTTGTGATCCTCTTTTTGTCTGAATTGTACCTCTACATATATTTGAGATGTCCTGCCCTGCCAAAGGAATTTATGATAGGTCACAGCTTTTAGGTTTATTTGCATTATTTGAATTTACAAGGCAAGTGAACTTGCATTGTTTTGTTAAGGCACAGCAAGTTTGCACAGTTAAATGTTTACATTGACATATTTTTTTAATGAATAAACTATGTTCTTAAGATTAACTAATGGCCTCTGGTTTCTTATTGGGATACTCTTCTGGCAGCATTATTAAATGATATATCGTGATAAAAATCAAGATCGATCAATATGGGGAAAAACTCGTGATCATATTTTTTGCCATATCGCCCAGCCCTGTATGTCTGCATTTTGTTCTGTACTGCACATCATATCCTCACATAAAAGTGTTCTGCTTAGCTTTCCACATGACATGACGATGGCACGTGCATGAGAGTGCATGAGCATCCAGAGATCTGCACTTAATGGTTACTAGATAAATTACTATACGTAAACACTAAGTGCCCTAAAACCTCTTCAGCTTCTCTGTGTAAGCTGCCAGTTGCCTGCAAGGAAATTACCCATCTCCTGACAGAGAGACACCATAACTCACCACTGTCATCTTGATTAGTTGGGGGCAGCACAGGGAACCCTCAGACTGTCCATATCGTATATGCCATAAATATGAGCACTGAACTCTGTTCGGCGCACTCATCCTCAAGTCTAGTGGTCTGTTGAACGGTGGGAGCATTCAGCGCTGAATATTACTTTAATATGTTTACAATAAACTTGTATGTGTTTTTACATGAGTTGATCATCAACATTTTCCACGACAAAAGACCTAGGGGCAGAGGCTCAGGGGTGTTCTTTTTGAGATGTTATGTTATATTTGTTCTGATGGCCATTCATGTCATGAATTGATATTGATATTGGTCATTAATATGGCATTTTTCCTTATCCTGGGGTTTCTCTTTCATACAGTTCCACCCATGATGTTTTGTCCTGCTGAATTAATGTTGTTTTATTTATCTGTACTGTGGCTTTGTCAATAATCTCTGTATGCTGTGTTAGTCCCTTAAGCCCTCTATTAATGCTGGGGTTCATCCTAAATGCAGTGCAGGGAGAGAGGAGTCTGCTGGGATTACAATGTTGAACAGGGATTTATCTACGATTACAGTTGATCTGGGGGACACGGTGAGGACCTAAGTGGGGGTCATACACCACCAACCTTCTATACTCCACAAGTCAGGGCTCAATTCTGGCTTAATCCTGTTTGTTGTAGAGGACTAAGGCACTGTGGTAAACAATGCACAATTTAAATCAACAGTATTTCTTTCCACAGAATAAATGCTTTCATCGATCTTTCAGAACATAGCTAAGATGTGTTTTGCAGCCAACCACCCCTTTCCCCAGCACAAAACATATGAATGTCAATATATGTTTGTGTGCATGTTATTTGATGTTAACATGAGCATTAAATGGGGTGCATTTTATTACGGTGATATTGATTGTTCATAATAAATATTAAAATGGAAAAAAGTGCCCCCTGTAATCCTGTAATGTACACCGAGGGGTGCACGTACCCCCAATTGAGAAACGCAGCCCCAGCACACCCGTGTAGCCCACCTGTGTAGCCCACCTGTGTAGCCCACCTGTGTAGCCCACCTGCCGGCTTGAGGGCACCAGGCCACCAGCAAAATGTTCTCATGGATGACAATGGTGAAACAATTTCTAAATGGTCTACAACTGCCTGAGTAGGACAACACATTCAATTACAAAGCGAAATAATGCAGAATGAACTCAAAACACAGAACCAACATGAAGGTAACACTTTTAAAACAATAATTAATTAATAATTAATAAATACAAAAATCATGAGACACAACAAAAGTTAAATGGAAAGATAAGCATTTAGTTTTAGTAGACAATTAAACAAATTATTTCTTGAACTAAACTGTTGTTTATGATGCAGACAGAGTAATAATACATGTATTATAATACCTTGTCAACAATATTGTGTTTTGGGGGTCAAATAACAGAAGAAAGCAGTGTATTGTAGACTATCATGTGAAGAGGATTAATTTTAAAATGCCAACGTTTAGCCTGCATAATACATTCCTCTGTTTTAAGCCTAAATGCCCCAAAAGGAGCCCTAATGCAATCCATCTGTTAGTTGTTATTGGGATGGGATGAATATGTTTGCTAATGAATGATTAAGGGCTCAATAATAACCCTCTTAGTTTGTCATATTCACGGGGACAAAAACAACTAGAGACATTGCTAAAAATATGTTTTCCAGATGTTCCAAAAAGACACAGATTATGACAGGCCTTGTCACGATCTGCCACTGCCCTCCTCAAGTTTTTTCTGTTTGGACCTGTTTGCACTCCCAGTTGGACATTTGAATTATGTACTTCCCCCTGCTGGTCTTTCGTTCCATCTTGTCTTTGCTGTGTTCTGTCTCCGCCCCACCTGTACCCCCTTCCTTGTATTTTTTCCCCTAATGTTCTAGTTTGTGTTTCACGTCTTACCTGCTGTTTCCTCATGTGTTAGTTTATCTGGTTGTTCATGTGTTCTGTTCCTTTTTGACCCTGCCCCTCACCTGCAGCTGTCTTCAATTTTGTAGTTGTCTGCCATTTCTGTAGTCTGTTCTGTTCTGTCTCCCTGCACTTGATTGTTGTCAGCTGTGGTCACTTCCCTACTTCCCTACTTAAACCGCCCCAGTCCTGTGTTCTTTGTCTGATCCTACCTCTGCTACCCGTATCCTGTTTACCTGCCTGCCCCTCCCAGTAGCAAATTAAATACACTCAAAATAAAGGGAACACATAATCATTACAATGTAACTCCAAGTCAATCACACTTCTGGGATATCAACCTGTACAGTCATGAAGCAACACTGATTGTTGTGCAAATGGAACAGACAACAGTTGGAAATAAGAGGCAATTTGCAACTGGAATATTTAATTCATCGAGATCTAGGATGTGTTGTTTAAGTGTTCCCTTTATGTTTTTGAGCAGAGATTTAAGATTTAAGATGCACTGCCTGCCTTCCTCACCTACCTCGTCTGCTCACGATCGCTGATTGTGACAGGTCTACCAGGAACACACACAGATGACAGGTCTACCATGAAATCATGCTGTACACCTTTGGCTCATCTTGTGAACACAAGAAAATATCAACATTCAGGCCAAAGTGTTTAATTGTCACATGTTCATAACAGAGGGTCATTCTGAACGGTGAAATTATTGTGGCATGGCAGGCAACAGTACGCAAAAAAAGACAAAGTAGAAAGAGTGTAGCAAGTGTGTGTGTGTATATGTATACACTCACCAATGTACACCTTGCTAATACCGGGTTGGACCCCCTTTTGCCTTTAGAACTGCCTTAATTAGATTAAATTAGATTAGATTACATTCAACTTTATTGTCATTGCACAGAGTATGCATACTAGTACAACGAAATGCAGTTAGCATCTAACCAGAAGTGCAACGTAAGTAGTAGCAACAGTAGAACAGTGAAACAGAAAGCACTATGAGCAGAATCTACAGAGAATGTACAGAATGTACAGGGATATGCAGGGATATGCTGAATCTACGGAGTGCATATAGGTATGTCTACATCAATATATACAGTATATGGTGCACATTATACATTGAGGTATGTACAGTACAGGCAGAGATATACATTGCTGTACATTGAGATATGTACAGAGGTATACACAGTCGTGCGTATACATAGGGGTGTACTGTTACGGCTCTGCCGCAACATACTTGCGCTGCCTTTCGCTCCGCTCGCGCCGGCAAGGCAACGCTCCCCAAGGGTGACGCCCCCTCCGCAGCATTTTCGTTCGCGCTCACGGCCGAGTTTCCGCACCTGTTCCTAATCACAATCAACCTTCCCTGTCTATAAAACCCGGCTCACACGTTCAGTCGGGGTCAGATTTACCCCAAAGCGTAACCGTATGAATCACCGTGTTCTCCTGATCCCGCAACCCATCGCCGTGCCCTCCCGACTCCTGATCCCAACCCTTCCCGAACACATCGCCCTGCCCTCCCATCTCCTGATCCCGAACCCCTTGCCGTGTCCTCTCCAACCCATCGCCGTGCCCTCCCGAACCCATCGCCGTAGCCTCCCGACTCCTGATCCCAACCCATCGCCGTGTCCTCCCGACTCCTGATCCCGCACCCCTCGCCGTGTCCTCCCGAACCCATCGTCGTGCCCTCCAGACTCAGATCCAGACCCATCGCCGTGTCACCCCCCGACTAAGATTCCGGACGCATCTCCTACTCACGGATATCATATCCCTGTTTGCGTGAGCAATAATAAATCGTATTAACCCTTTCATCTCCTGTGTCGTGCGTTTTGAGTCCCCAGCACCCAGCCCTAACAGTTTCAAAGGCCTGCTGACAAGTAAATGTTTATCGGCCAACAAGTGGCTCTTTGGTGCTTCTATATTTCATGGTGGTTCTTCTGTGTCAGTGGTTAACCATATGTAAGACCATGGAGGGTAACCCTTCGATAGTACCCAGCAAAGCCAACAAATTACCTCAGTTTTGTTTTGGGTACTGGCCAATTTTGTGAGGGTAGAAATATTATCTGGATCGGTTTCAACACCATTGCAGGGAGCCACATATCATAAGTAACGAACAGATGTTTGGAAGAATATGCTTCCCAAAGACACTTTCAGGCCAAACTCCTTCAGCCAATCAACAACTTTCATGAGCCTTCATGCTTCATGTTCTTCTGAGGTGGGTGGCGCGTGCAAGAATCAAGTCATCGATGAAGACAAGAACTTCTTTCAGATACATTTTTCCCATGCATTTCTCCATCAGACGCTGAAAAGTGCTCGGTGTGTTTGTTGCTCCTTGAGGCATACAAAGAAACTCCCCAAACCCTAAGCAACACACAAAGGCGGTTCTGGATTTGTCAACTTCATACATTTCAATATGATAGTAACCAGATTTCAGAGCACTGTGAAAAGTACAGTGCTCATTTTCGAGTACTGTGAACCACTTAGATCCAGAGAGTGCTGTGACAGTGTCTTAAAGCTCTGGCAAAGCATAGACATCCTTGACGGTGTGTTCAGCTTTCTGTAATTAATACAGAGTCGCACACTGCCATTGTTTTTCCTTACCACTATAATAGGTGATGAAAAGGGAGATTCTGATTCACAAATTACTTCGGTTTCTTGAAGAGTTCTTAAAGGTGTTGAAGGACAATGTCTTTGGAATGGATGGTTCTTGGTCTGTGCTTGAACGGGGTTTCATCAGAAAGTTTGATCTGGTAAAGTAACTTTAGCAGATCTGCCAAAATAAAGATCATGTTTTGCAAACATATTGTTGAGTTTTGCTGCAATGCAATCTTTTCATTCTGGTGGAAATTGAAATTGATCTGTGACTTTGAGGGTCTGATGAATAGGCTTGGACTGAGTCAGAAATGCTTTTTTCCTTTGAGATAATGGTCTGAATTGCACTCATCTCTGCAATAAAAGATCTAGCAAGGATGATGATGACAGGCAACTGGAATGGCTGCAGTCTGGGAAGGTTAACAAGACATGATTAGAATATCAAGCCGCCAGGCAACAGCAAAGAGGATGGATGTATGATAGCAAGCAGTGGTAATTCCTTCCAAAACAAACGTTTTGTGGACTTAGCCCACACACCTTTGTGACTGCCGCCTACAACCTTTGTGTCTGCCGCCTACATTCCACCCAATCCTAATGCTAAGATAGCCATGCAAGAGCTGCATGCAGCCATTAACAAACAACAGACTTCTCATCCCGAGGCAGCCTTTATTTTTGCGGATTACTTCAACCACTCCAACCTAAAGACTATACTCCCAAAATTCCACCAGCATGTCTCATGCCTCACTAGAGGAGACTAGACCCTGGACCATGTCTACACCAACATAGCTGGTGCATAGAAGGCCTCCTCCCTCCCTCACCTTGGCCAGTCGGACAATCGCTCCCTGTTTCTACTCCCCATGTACTCCCCACTGATCACATAAGTGAAACCCTCTGTAAGGACTGTCAAGGTCTGGCCAGACGGAGCGTACTCGGCACTTCAGCTTTGTTTTGAAAACAAAGACTGGAGAGAGTTTGCTACTCAGGCTTCCTGTGGCACCCACATGGACATTGACTCTTATGCCTCCTCTGCCATGGACTTCATAAACACCGAGGTCAACAGAGTCACCACCACAAAATGGATCACCATATTCCCAAATCAGAAGCCCTGGATGAACAAAGAGGTCCGCCTGATGCTGAAAGCTCGCGACGCCGCTTTTCGATCAGGTGATGCGCAAGCCTACAGCTCATCCAGACTTAACGTGAAGAGGGGCAGCAAGGAGGCCAAACGAAACTACAAGCTAAGGCTCGAGGAGACCACCAATGCATGTGGCAAGGCATCCAGGCCATTACAGACTACAAACCAACCAACTCCACACCACCATCCAGTGATGCTTCCTTCCTGGACGAAGTGAAAACATTCTATGCTTGCTACGAGAGGGACAACCATGATGGGGCCATCAGGCCTGTCCTTCCTGTAGACCACCAGCCACTCACACTCTCACCGCACCTCTGATGTAGGTGCGGCACTGAGCAGTGTGAACGCACGGAAGGCTGCCAGCCCTGATGGCATGCCCGGTCGTGTGCTCAGGGCCTGCGCCACGCAGCTGACTGTGGTCTGGGCTGACATCTTCAACCTGTCACTGGTCCACACCGTTGTCCCCGAGTGCTTCAAAACCACCTTCACACTCCACCGCCACGAGCCTCCACCATGACTTCCGCCTCGTTGCACCCCCATCATCACCAACTGTGTATCTGGGTATCACCTCTCTCTGCAACTGGATAATGGACTTCCTCACCAACAGACCACAGTCTGTTAGGCTGAACAACAACACTCACCCTGAAGACCGGTGTCCCACAAGGCTGCATGCTGTGCCCTCTGCTCTACTCTCTGTTCACCTACGACTACATACCTGTACTCCTTCATCATGTTTGCAGATGATACAGCAGTGGTGGGCCTCATCAGCCCACCACCGTTGTCTCAACATTGAGACAGCCTACAGGGAGGAGGTCCAGTACCTTACAGCGTGTTGTGCCAAAAACAACCTGGCACTCAACACCAAGAAAACCAAAGAGCTCATTGGGGACCACAGGAGGACGAAGGGTGTCACACACTCCCCAATCGCCAATGGAACGGAGGTTGAGCATGTAAACAGCTTCAAGTTCCTGGGTGTTCACTTCTCCGAGGACCTCTCTTGGTCGCTCAACTGCTCCGCCCTGGTCAAGAAGGCTCACCAGCGCCTCTTCTTCCTGAGGGGACTTAAGAAGGTACATCTCTCCACTCAGATCCTGGTGAACCAGTGCACCATTGAGAGCATCCTTACCAGTTGGTAAGGATGCTCTCCGGCGGTACAGTTGCCATACGTATGGCAACTGCACCGCCTTGGACAGGACAGCACTGCAGAGAGTTGTGAGCGCTGCCTGCGAAGGGCACGCAGCATTGCCAAGGACAGCTCCCACCCCAGTCACAGACTCTTCACCCTCCTACCCTCTGGGAGGCGCTACAGATCCCTCTGGACCCGCACTAGCAGATTCAGGGACAGCTTCTTCCCCTTGGCCATCATCCTTCTGAACTCTTCACCCTGGGCTCCCTGTATATACCCCGCTGTACACCCCAGTGTATATGCACTACTGCCTATACCTCTGTCCATACTGTACATATCACAATGTATAGCAATGTATATCTCTGCCTATACTGTACATACTGTACCTCAATGCAAAGCGTACACCATAAATATACATGGACTCCGTAGATTCAGCATATTCCCTGTAGATTCTGTACATTCGCTGTAGAGTCTGTCCATACTGCTTAATGTTTCACTGTTCTACTGTTGCACTGTTGCTACTACTTTTGCACTTCTGGTTAGATGCTAACTGCATTTCCTTGTACTAGTATGTGTACTCTGTGCAATGACAATAAAGTTTAATCTAATCTAATCAAACTGTGCCAATATGGCACAGTTAATTAGCCCCCTCCACTTCAAGTATATCAATTTGATTTCTTGATTGCATAGATAACTGCAGTAGAAAGAATAGGGAAAGTGTCTGTGAACCTGTGTCCAATAGACAGTTGGATCATTTTCCCTTTATGTTCACTTTTGCTGTACTTTTGGTGCCTATGTGTCCTTTTGGTAACTTGCACAGATGGGAAGTAGAGTGCTTGAGACTATTTTATAGATAGAAAACTGAACATAAACTATAGGAGTCACTATAGCAGTCACAATTCACAAAACTAAAATACAATGGCATTCACACTTATTGGGTTCGCCAATTATTGTAAGTTTAATTAGTTCACTTTTAGATTTTTCAGAATGTACAGAAGATAGGTTCGTTCAGGGAGCCTAATGAAAGGAAACACAGGTACATTTAAATGTTATTTTGTATTGCAATAAAAGTAAATCGTTTTTTGGGTTCAGGGTTATGTTTTTCGAGTTAGGAACAACTTTCAGTTCATACCATATGCTGTGGACGTCCAGGTTCCAAAAATAGGTAGCTCACCATCAAAAACAATTTTAGCTACCCAGGTGGTCCAGGTAACACCTGACAAAATAATAACAAACAAAACCTGACCTATAAGAGGTCATGTGGTATCATTCATCTTTTGTACAACATCTCACTTCTCACACGAATCTCACAAACAAAAAGACACCTTTTAGTTAAGGCTATACAACAAATATAATCAATGAACACAAATCGTTTAAACTAAATTACATTCAGGGCTAAACTCATCAGTCTTCAAACAGAGGGTTAATTCCATAAGATCCACAACTTCATTCAAAGTCTGTTTAACCTCTAGTTGCCTTAGATTTGCTGTTCTGCATTACTAGTGGGAGCAGCGTCAGCAGTTTACATACAGAAATAGTGGACGCTGTTTAATAACAATATAATACTCATAACAGATAATGTAGCAGAGAATATAGAGGATTCAAGGGAAGGGAATAACCAATATTCGAATGCAGGACATTCAGTTTCATTCCTAGCACCATGCTAACCAGTCAGAGTGGAATCAGGAAAAAGGAAGTGACCTTATATATATATATAGAGAGAGAGAGAGAGAAAGAGAGAGAGAGAGAAAGAGAGAGAGAGAGAGAAAGAGAGAGAGAGAGCGAGAGAGAGAGAGAGAGAGAGAGAGAGAGAGAGAGAGAGAAAGAGATAGATAGACAGACAGACAGACAGACAGACAGACAGACAGACAGACAGACAGACAGACAGACAGACAGACAGACAGACAGACAGACAGAC
>OMOU01095082.1:5185-15424 GCA_900312585.1 Malacocephalus occidentalis
TTGACATGCTTGATACTGAGTATAGCCCTAGCCCAAATGAAACAGCCTCTGTAGGTGATAAACCACAGGTCTCTCCGGGCTTGTGCTTGCCTTCATGGTTCCGCGTCATTTACGCTGAGCGTAGTCCAACAAAAGTCACTCATCTGGCGACATGATTCATATGTTTTTATTTCACTGAATTCAGTTCTAATGTGTCATTGGTGTATATCATTCTCAGAACGCCCTCAACCTGTCTACCAGGAATGAAGCCCTGGCAGGGAAAACACCCTGATTCTGTGTCATTACATTTTTGTAGAGGTGCATAGGTGCCAAGTATGGTTTTGCAGGATAGAAAATGGGGCTTGGATCAATTGTGTGCACTTTGTTACGTCACAACCTTTGATTGACAAGTGTGTGTGGCGTGGTGAATAATGGAACCTCCCCTGGGTTTGACTTATTGGGTGCCAAGGTTTTTCTTCAGTAACTGGTTTGGTCGAGCCCCCCGGACATCCTACCGCTATGGCCTGACCAGAGACAGAGTGACTCCTGTCCTCAACGACTCCGTCGTCGATTATCTCTTCGCCCAGGTAAAACAAAACAGACTCAATGTTCGATCCCCAGTGTCCCAGTAAGGCCAGACCGCCCTGACCCCCTAATGACATGTATCAGAATTCACTGGAAGTTACTTTGGATAAAATTGGGGCCACATTTGAACGTTGTGTTTTCCCTTCCTTTGGGCGGCACGTGTCGCAGTGTCGCAGGGACTTTGTGGCCAACGAGGGGGGGGTCTCTCCTCCCCTCAGCCTCCAGGAGGAGTGCCTGGGTCTGGCTGTGCTGGACTTGTGGAGAATGGCAAAAGAGAGGAGCCAAGGCATGCAAGAGCTCTGCAAGGCAAGGTATCCAAGGACGAAACTCATGAAAACTGTATACATCACTAGTATCCCTGTATTCCGTACACGCCCTCCAGGGGTGTCAGTGCAAAACATGGCGACAGAAAAATGTTTGTAAGACATATATCACTCTTGACATGAATTCAATTCAAATGCTTTATTTTCGAGTGCTTGAAGAGTATAATGGTGAGAATAATGGATGGCTATTAAGTCAGCACACATACCCATATTATAGTAAAGGGACTGTGTGTAGGCATATATTTGATTTAAATTGGCAAGAAATTAACAACTTGTAATTGTAGAACACCCTGTGTGCTGATTTCTATGATATTTGAACTGGCTTGGTTTTAAAGTGAATAACAAAGGAAGTGACATCTAAGTGTGGATAATGGCAAAAATGTGAGGTTAATGTAATTTCATAAATGTTTATTGTTATTACGTCGATAGTTTATGATTATTGTCTGATGTTATTGTCTCAACCCACGGGGCTCACACTCTAGTGCTCTGAATATACGAGCTTGAGCTGCAGTTCACTTACTGGCCACAAGGGTCAGTAATGAGAAGGAATTTGATTCTTACACATAGTACCTGTAAGACTTTAATCCTGTGTTTATTTTAAGGGAAATGTCAGTGTCATTGGAAGTATGAAAGTTTCTTTATTAGTTTTTGTCCTATAAATAATTAGTCGATACTATATTTGTATTATCAGTAATTGTGTACAATTTATATTTGAACATACCATTTTCTTACCAAAACCCTTTTAGCTACAAATCGTGCCTTCCCAAGCTCCACTGTCTGGATATACAGCGGCGGAACTGGCTGGATCGCTACCGCATCCGCAGCACACTCAAGCGCCTTCTGAAGAAGCTGGGCGGCTGCTCAGTGGACGAGTACAGCCTGAAGCTCAAGTACCTAATGGATCTGGCCGACATCGAGCCCTCCCTGGGCACCGAGACGTACAACGCGGACTGCTCGCTCTCCTACCTGACCAGCACCTTCAGCTTGCTGCGGGTGTGCGGAGAGGCCGGCATTCAAACCGGCGTGAACCACGACCATGACAGCACTTCTGTGAGAAACCAGTTGGTTCTGTTGTTATCAATGATATTATGCTTCATTTGTCTATGTTATTACTGATATGATTTGTATTTATGTATTATCTGCTTATTATTTATGTATTTATTATAGCGTTGTTTTTACATTGTTATTATTGTTATTAACTGTCATTGTATGATTATATGATTATATGATTTTCATTATTATAATAATAAAAATAAAAATAATAATAATACTCATAATAATCATAATAATACTATTTGTGCAGTCCCTTCTGAATTACAGTCCCAAAGGCCTTAAGCTAGTTCCAGTGTCAAATGACGAAAGATGAAATAGAACAGTAGTTAAGTGGCTGCAAAGGGAATTTGCCCTGCACATATAAAAAGGACGTCTGTGAGAAAGCAATCGTAAGTAAATGCACAAAAAAGATTTCCAAGATAGTCTAGTGGTGAGAGTTTCAAAAAGGTTCAATCCATAGTCCACTTTTGAATCCACTTTGAAATTAGACAAATTGACTAGCCACAACATCTCATCCCTTCCTTCCTAACGTATTGACTAATATCTAATACTTGTAACTGCAACAAACTAATACAGACTGGTTACATTGTTCCAAAGGAGTGGCAGACCTTCTGTAACTTCCAGGAGATTATCGACATCAGTGTGAAGAGAGTGTGTCAGGACCAGGGGCTGCAAGACACCCGCCTCGTCATGGTGACCCGCAGTGACGACAATGCCATGGTAACACAAAAAACACATGGGCCTCTTCCTATGTCCTCCATCTTATCGTTCGTTCACTTCACTATCGATAACTTACTACATATGTTACAACAGAAAAGGAAATGCTCCATTCACACAGATTTGAGCTAGTCTGCCAGAAGAGACTATCTATTTAATCTAATTCATCTTTAATCTGATGAATCTTTAAATATGTATCTAATGGCAGATCAGATATGGAATTTCATTTAACTCGAAGGTATTGCACGTGGTCAGAATGCGTTGGGGGTTTAATATTCAACATATCCCTGGCTGTTACCCATTATGTGCACAAACAGGAAGCCAAGTTCCAGAGTGTGACAGAAGCACTTTCCTTCGTGTCGCTAGTGGACGGCTACTACCGGCAAACCACGGACTCCTACCACTTCTTCTGCCAGGACATCGCCCCATCCAGTCTCCTGGAGAATATTAGAAACCAGTGCCACGGCCCCATCACGTGAGGCCCTCGGCACGATCTTTCATTACGGCTGAATATAGGATAGGTTCGGTGTCGCGGTTAGGGTGTGCTGGGACTCCCAGGGTGAAAAGTGTCAGGTTCGACCCCCGATGTCCTAACGTGTAGGCCTACCTTGAGCGAGATACGTACCTGCTGCTTGATCATGTGTATCTGCAGTTGCTTTGTTTGAAGTCACTTTGGATAAAGGCGTTATTTTAAAGTATTGAAAGGGTAATTTGTGGATTTTAAACCTGGACCCTATTTTCCCATAATTTCTAGTCTAGTCCAAGTGACTAATGCAAACAACAATTGGTCCAGTATTGAGTGTGAGTGCTTCAGTAAGTGTCTGCAATGTAACCCTTTCTGGCAATAGCACCACATTAATGTACATAATGTAAAAGTACTCGCTTTGAAATCTATAATCTCATCCAAGGCAGGGCAAGACAAATGTATTTATATAGCACCATTCAAAAGGCCATTCATAGTGCTTTCATAGTTCTTACAAAGGAAAATAAGAAAATACAATAAAATACAAGTACAAAAACAATGTCAAATATAAAAATAAAGTAAATCTGAAAATAATGTCAAATAGAAAGTAAAATAAAAATACAAAGATAAGATGCAGATATTTAATGAAATGCGATTAAATAACTTGCGCGTTTGTACTTCTTTGTACGTCTTGGCGTTATTAATAGTACTTAGCATTGTTTAGCATACTATATGTTCTTAGATGTTGGTAATGCTCTTATCCCAGCTATTATGCAGGCTACCTAGCAGTCATGAAACTCGTTCAATTAGCATCGCAACTATGAATGCTTAAAACCTGCTCTATTGTTATCTTTATGTACCACAGCAGTAAATGTCAATAAATGTACTCTTTGTAAGTCGCGTTGGATAAAAGCGTCTGCCAAACGCCATAAATGCAAATGTTAATGCTGAGGTGAACAGAAATGATTTTGAGTCCTGATTTAAAGGAAAAGAGCATTTGAACCCTTGGAACAGTGAGCAGGCCGGTCCCTGGTGACCTGAGAGCTCTAGTGGGCTCATAACACACAAGCAGATCACAGATGTATTTTGGCATTTCGGACTTTGGACACAATGAGTGATATTTTGAATGAAATGATCTGGCAAACAGGAAGCTAGTGCAATGATCTTAGCATGGGGGCAATGTGGTCAGCTTAGCTAGCTACTCTTAGTGAACACTCTAGCAGCAGCATTCTGGATGAGTTGGAGTTGTCAAACTGTTTTTTTAGAGAATCATTGAAGAGTTTTTCCAGGTTTTGGTTGGATATCCACCCTTTAATTCTTGCTATGTTTTTAAGGTGATAGTAGGCTGATTTCCAAGTTTAGGTCAGAGTCTAACGATCTGACATTTAGTAATGCACAGGTTTAGTGTGCTACAGACATTTTGTAGGTCAAATTGGTTTTTGTTTAACTGGAGGAAATTGTGGCATAACCAGGCATTGATTTCCTCAATGCACTTGATGAGTGAATCAATGGGACCGTAGTCACCTGTTGATAAAGAATGTACATTTGGATATCATCTGCATAGTTGTGGTACGCTATATTGTTGTTTTTCAGTGGCAGCATATACAGGGTGAACAGACGCAGCCCAATAATTGACATGTGAGGGAACCCTCACATGTCATTTCTCTTTGCTCAGATACACCAAATAGACTGTTACCAACAGACACCAAATAGTCTCTGTCTGTTATGTAGGACTTGAACCAGTGCAGTGTCAGATAGTATTACCCAATATTCCAGCAGGTCATTCAATATACTATGATCCACTGTATCAAATGCAGCACTGGGATCTAACAATACTACAACTGAGATGTCAGATGTCCAAAATATTGTTTGACGCCAGAAATGTGTCGAGTTGTCGGAAAATAACCTTTTCAAAGATTTCACTGAGAAACGATAAGTTGCATATAGGCCTGGAATTACTTTGGTGACACATCAGATTAGTCTTCTTCAGAAGAGGCAGTGCAGGAATTCACCTGCTATAAGCAAACTGTTGACAATCTGTAGTGTATCTGATGCAATGCAATTGAAAAGGAAGCTAAGGAGCTTCAGCAGAGCATCAAATGTGACAGGATTTCAATTGCTGCACAACCCCCTCAAGGGTTTCATGCTCAATTTGATTTAATTGAGTCATGCAAGCAAGCACTGATTATAATTTTTTTTTACAGTTGATACAGAAGGTTTATTTGCTGTGGTAGTACTAACATGTTGTCTAATTTTGTGGATCTTGTTCATAAAAACGGAGGCAAAATCATTATATGAGTGAGTGGAAAGGAATCTTCCTCCATGGTAGAGACTGCCAAGTGGAATGTATGACTGAGGGCCTTGCCTCAGATTGGAAAGCAGAAGGGTGTTGAAGGCCATAGAAAATATTTTCCAACAGTAGATTCTCACCCGACCTGTTCTGCCAAAACGTATTAAAATGATCAATGAAGTTGATCCCTCTGAGGCTACACGTGTTGGACAGCCAGGAATTCAGTCCAAGTAGCCTGCTGAAATTATTGATTCCTTTTCTAACTGTAGATAACGGCCCACTGACAAAATACATTCATATTGTCAAAATCAGCTAAATATTCAGCCATGATTTAGAAAATCTTTTAGATCACACTAAGCTACGCGTTCTGCCATCCAACACAATAAACTTGTGCCAGCATGGCCTCTCTAACTCTCATTCACATTTCCCCCGTTCTCTTCCTGCAACAACTCAGAAACAGATCAGATCAAGCGAAAGGTAAAGAAAAAAGTGTAATTCCTCTGTAGGGATTCTTTCCATAATGCATGTATGATCACAATCTGAGCCAGTCTTTGGAAAAAGAAGTACTTTTAGAGGACATACATTGACAGGGCTTTTGCCCGCTGGTTAAAGCAGTCCCAGCACTGAACCCAATAAAAAATGATCGTCTGCACTTAGACCAAAAATTATGGGAAAAAAGGGTCCAGGTTGAAACATCTCAGTTACCATGCTAACACGGGCCTGTTAGGTCATTAAAGTTCACAACTTCAAACAAAGAAACATCGCCGTGAGCAATTATCATCATATCATTTTCATGTCACTTTGTAGGTCAGAGTTTGCTGTCAGCAAATTGAAAAAGTCACAAAATGGCACATATGTGCTTCGGCAGAGTCCCATGAAGTACCAGAATTACTTCCTCACGGTTTGTGTTCAGGTAAAGGGATTTCTAACAACACCCCCTTAACCAACTGAGAACCTTTTAGAACATAATAACTTTGTACCACACTGAACTTTCATGAATATTGTGGAACAGAGAATGTTAATAAATGCAGATTAAAACAATTTACCTACATTTTTTACATTTTGTAGCAAATATGAATTCACAAATTGCACTAATGACATTGTATTGCAATAATAGACATTAATGTAGTAGACAATACACTTTTTTCCAACTTGTTAATTTCAGTAAAAGCTACAACAATATGTATTTTTCCTTTTTCCCCAGACATCACTTGGACTGGATTACAAAGACTGCCTCGTCACTGAGCACAATGGGGAGTACGTTCTTCTTGGTGTCCAAAAGAAGTTCCACAGCCTCACCGCACTCACCAATCACTTCAAAAACAATAAGCTACTCCTTGCTGATGTGCCCGTCCAGTTAACCTGCTGCTGCCCACCTCGAGCTCAAGGTATAGCATACAGTAATTGGCCTTATTCACCTGGTGGCCATCTTGGTTCTAAACACATCACCCTGCTAATGTTTAGAACCAAGCCAGAAACCAAAATGGGTGTCCGCATTTTGACAGAATGCCTATAATATGTATCTGCAGAAGTACGTCTTACATGTTTGTTATCAATGATTATTTCATTCATGGTTGTTATGCCATGTTGCCTAGACATTTTGCTATCTTATTGTTAGTGTTTGAACTTAAATATGAATGAACAGAACTAAACAGCATGAAGACACAACAACCATCCAACAAACCTTATTCTATTCTCCTACTGTTATATTCTCCTTCCTTTCCTGGATTGATGTTTAAGACGATGAACATCCTTGTTTTACTGCAGAGCTCACGAATCTCATTATCATACGCAAGAGCAGAGCAGTGCAAATGCAAGGTTCCCCAAAGCTTGAACCAAACAAATTCTCTAACATCCAGTTCCAAAGGATCAAGTACGAGCAGCTCCAGTGGGTATGTACAGAACACAGTTCATCCACCACTTCCATTGATAGTAGAGTGTGTTGATATGACCATATTCATGGGTGTGGCGGTAGTGGCATGTACTGTATGTATGCATCCCTATATATTTTTCTACCTACCCACGCTAGCTCCTTAACTCCTTGCTTAACATTGATACATCCATGAGAAAATGTGCTATGTTGACACCGGCTCGTAAACATAGGGCCTCTACTGCAGGGCCTCAACCCGCAGTGCCCTGCAGGACATGTCCCCAGCAAGCCAACGTACACAATTATGCACGTTGCGCACCTCCACAATACACCACATGTTATTAATGGGTAATGTTGACACCTATAATAACATCATTGCCTACAGTTTATACAGACAATACCCTTATGCAGCTCGATGGAGTGGAAGGATGGTCTGGTAGTGGTGTTGTATCCCAGCCAAAGGCATAGGTGCGAGGCATAGGTGCGAGCAACACTAAGCACATGCTTGCATATGACACTAGAAATAGAGCTGTAATGAAACACACATCTTTGTGGGTGCATGCACGTGTCAGGCGGAGTGTCTCGGTCAGGGCTCCTCCACCCGGGTCTTCAAGGGAACCATGGTGGACACGTGGGAGGGAGAGCAGCACCACAAGAAGGTGCTGCTCAAGGAGCTGGACGCCAACACCGACAAGAACTACTGGGAGGTCTGTCCACCCATTCACCCCGTCTTCACATGTCTCGCGTTTTAATGAATACACAACGACCATGACTGGGATTGAATTTGATACATTCTGTATTCCGAGTGACCAGCAACACAATAAATAGACTCATAGTTTATTACTAGGCCTAGTTTATGATACGACAAATGAAATAGCTCACAGGCCGTGGTTATTATATCACAGCTAAGGGGCGTTGTTCGGCCTGACGCAGAACGGACAACCCTGTGATATAATAACCATATATCGCTGCCTGAAGTGAGCTATTGCTTTTAAAAATGGTCACCAAGCATGGCAATATGAAAGTAGGCTAATAGACACATTACAATTGAGATAGTTATTATTAACACTTTCAGAAAGCATTGTTCAAAGACATAGGACCTCTTGGCTGCCTGCACACATGTTGCTATGCAACATTCTAGCGGTCACCGATACTTTCCAATTCAAACAGTTTTTATTAACATCATTTTATTGATTCATTTGTATGTTGCCATGTATTGTGCAATCACTGAAAAACTGTCGGACGGTAGGGTTAGTGTTTATATGTCATGACCATAATTCCAGCAACACTATCGTTACAATATGATCAATG
This sequence comes from Malacocephalus occidentalis, assembly GCA_900312585.1. NCBI lineage: Eukaryota > Metazoa > Chordata > Actinopteri > Gadiformes > Macrouridae > Malacocephalus > Malacocephalus occidentalis. The sequence continues at coordinate 13,777 of OMOU01095082.1, forward strand.
GCAATACGACAACATTTTTCCTACTTCCGCTTCTCCGTTGTATTTTTTGTTTAAATCTCTTTCTTATCTTGCTTCTTGGCTGCAAGTCCTTCTTTGAGGTGGCCAGCATGATGAGTCAGATCTCCCATAAGCACTTGCTGCTCGTCTACGGTGTGAGTGTCCACGGACCGAAATGTAAGTCGGACAAACACTGACGCAAAACATCTTAAGAGCTCGTAAATTCAGCCAGTGGATCTTTGATAATGACGTTGTAAGAGATGTAAGACTTGTCTTGTCCTTTGGAGTTGTTTCTGACCATACGGTACCATAAATAGAGCAAACTCAACTGGATCCACGACACATGAAAATAATTGGGCTTTGAATCTTTCAGAACCTTTCAGCTGGGAGTCAAACATGCTAACCACTAGACCAGTGTTCCTCAAATGGAGGTATTACCAAGAAATGTGTTTTAATATTGGCTTGGAACAATTGTAAAACAATGAAGAAAAGAAGAAAATGAATGAATACCACCTTAATACCATTTAGTAAATCTGAATAGTAACATGTTTGGTCAATATTTCCAATCACGGTATCAGTTTCAGCACTTTGTGAAAGTTTATGACTTTCACCACATAACAACAAGCCCACATTGTCCCCAGTCAAATGGTGCACTAGAAAGAGCCAGAAAGAACTGCTCCGCACTGTTTTGACACAGAAGGATCCCTGGTTTGCTCTTCTCAGCTATAGAGCTACCCCCATCCAGGTGGCAGGTTATAGTCCATTGTATAGTCCATATAGCTGATGCTAGGCCATCAACTGCGGACTCCCATTCCCACACTCGAAGAAAAGCTTGGCCGGACATCGCCCTGGTGAGGGCAGCAGATTCCAGCTACGCTAGACGTCACTCCAGGCGCCCGTTGCCTCTGCTCAAGCCAGGTGACTCTGATTCTGTCAACCTTGACAACCAGAAAGGATGGACTAAAACTGCCACTGTTCTGCACAACTACAACACCCCACGGTGCTGCCTCATTCGCACCAGTGATGACCTGCGTCTACTGACCCCGACACTTCCTCAGCCTGAGCTTGCAGAGGGAAAGGAAACAGACATAATAAATGAGGCAGAAATGAACAGTGGACAACAACAACAACAACAACAAGATGAAAGGACAACAGCGCAGACACCAGCTCCTGTCACCACATTAAGAGCTCTATGTGGTAGTCTGATGGAAGCCCTAGTCTAGGGTCATGTCATTGTTTTGAATAATTCAGTTTACGCTGAAACGTTTTGAGTGATTACAATGTTTACAATGTTTACAATGAAAAGAGCTAATGTAGTTGCTCAGTCCTGTTCAATGGCATGTTCCAGAAAAGTTTATTAGTTTAGTATTTGCTTTATTGTACATTGCCTTGGGCAGTGTGAGCATGTTCAACACAGCAGGAGCCATCAAGGAACTAGTGATGTATGGCCCGTAAACAAAGTCTGGAACTCAGAATAGACGCAGACTGGTTATTTCACATTATAGGGTACATGGCTGAAAAAATAGCTTAGTACTTATATACAACAAAAATAAGGGAATAAGGGTTTGAGAACTACTGGACTATCCTCCAGTACTATGCACGCACACACACACACACACGCAAGGTTGCTGACTCTGCTTGTCCCCCCCCC
>OMOU01095103.1:0-15226 GCA_900312585.1 Malacocephalus occidentalis
GAACAGAGAGGGGCAGACAGAGAGAGAGAGACTTGAAAGCTGAACTTAAAAGTCCAACCAAACTCACAAACTATATCATATCATTACACATACCGTAAATCCTCTAATAGTGGATTTATTTACTCAGCCGCAAAGAGCACCCAGCCTTTGTTCGAGGCAGGCTTATATTAGAGGGCAGGCCTTTATTTCTCAAAATTCAACTCATGGACATAATTTAAAAAACGAATATTTTATTACAGAACATTGCACTCAAAACAAACTGCAAATAACATATAGAACAACAGCACCGCAGCCCTCACATAGGGAAAATACAGCCAACAAAACAACCCTGGTAGGACGCCGAAGTGAAAGGTCGTTGCATTTAAAAAATGTGTGGAGCCAGCCCCTGCTAGCCACAAACTCCTTGCCGGCTCCATCACCCACTGAAGAGTAGATCTCCTTTGCTTTGCTTCGGATAATTTTCCTTGAGACTCTGTTGTGTTTGTCCCGCATTGAGGAGATCCAATCCGAAAGTTCAGTTGCTAACGCCAAGCTAACTTTCTTTCGCCCAGCACCAGCGCTGATCTCACCTTGTCGGCTAAACGCAGTTCATCTTTCTGCTTTCTCTGATATCGGATCCTCTTCGGGTCGACGCCAAAGTGCTTGCTCTCCCAAATTTTCTGCCACATACACCAATACCTTCTCTTAAAAAATGACGTCAAACTTTTGTCTGCTTGGCTCCATGTTTGTTATACCGGTATATAACAGGCACCAGGAGTTTACCATATTAACCGTCTCTAATGGAGGCCGGCCTTTATTTGTCCATGTTGACCACTATGAGAGACCAGCCTTTAAATGCCACTATTTGAGGATGTGTATGTATATATGTGTTGCACTCGTCCCCTTGCTGCCATTAAAGAGAAATAAACTCCAGGTCCCAAAAGCCCCATAGTTTGTCCCCTGGACAGTTTGTGCATCACATGTAGAAGGACCAAAATGACCATCATAACTCACATGGTCTTGGACCCCCCCGCCAGCGCCATGCCTGTACTACGGCCCCCTTCTGTCTTCTCTTCAAGTCTGCAACAGAGCCTTATGTTTTGTACTTTAGGGTGAAGTACACACACACACACACACATTTACTTTACCAACACAGTCTGTCCTCAGAGACAAAAGGGTCATGGAGAAAAAGTGAGTGAGTAGGCAAGCAAGTGTGTGCATGTGTGTACGTGTGTGTACGTGTGTGTACGTGTGTGTACGTGTGTGTGCATGTATATGCGTGCGTGTGTGAGCGTGCATGTGTATGCATGACTGAGAGACGCATGAAATATTTGAAAGATGTATTTTTACTAAAATATTGAGGATGGTGTTTGACTACCTGTACCACATGACATCATAAACGATGTACTGCAACTGTCATTGCAATCACTACTTTGGCGTTCTTCACTAGATGCCATTTCCATCCCCTGAAAGTGCGCCCCCTAGTGGCATCACTTGCAATAATATAAAAAGCGTTCCATGCAACACAGGTCCTGGTTATTATTCTAGAGAGGGTGCCGAGTTCTCGCAAAGTAAAAAGAAAAACACGGTGAGCTGAGATGTCAAAACTGGCTGCCGTATGCGCCAAGGAAAAGAGAAAAAGAAGTACAAGACACACAGACCAACACCGAACGATTTTCACAAAATAATGATGATAATAATAATAATAATAATAATATTCATTGTGTGTTTTCAGCGCGCTTCCCAGAGGTACAACTCTTGCTGGATTTTGCTGCAAGCCAAGGAGGCAGCAGCATTAATTCACGCAGCGGGGCCGGCACTAGAGACGCGCCGCCGCCCCCTTGTGTTTATACGGTTTACTGGCTAACAGGAATAACATCAATCCCTAAGTAAACGTAATCCGTCCGGCGATTGTAAACACTCTGTCACGGTAATGGCCCCGGGAACAAATGAAGACCTCATGGCGGGGGCCTCTGGTAAAAGCTTAAACAGCATCACCCCCTCGCCTCCATCCCTGCCTCCCCCCACCAACCCCATCACCCTCCACACGCACACTCCACATCTCCAACGTCTCCAACGCTGGCCATGCAAGCGCTGGGTTAGGGGACCGGTTCCTCTAGGGCTGGGCTTTAGGGGTGTCAAACTCAATGTCATCCTGGGCCACACCAGCATTACAGTTGCCCTCAAAGGGCCAGTAAGACGAAATGAATATATTGTGGCAACCCGAGGATAGATCGCGTTCATTATGGGCGGTCTATCTGACAGGCGCAAGGGATTGTGGGTATTTCTTTGTTAATGTTTGAGTTGTTGTTTTTGATTGGGTTAAAAATGTTTTGTTGTGTTTTGGGTCACATGGTTGTGTTCTGTGTTTGTGTATGGACACTGTTGTCATTAGTGACCTGTGTTGGAAACGGGCTGTTGGTTCGTGTTATGTTGTATGGTTTGGTGGCAATAAATAACAACTCCTGGAGTCCTGCGGTGTATGGGGCACAGGATTGTTTACAACTAAAGATCTCATGACTCACTCATTCATTTCTTTAAAGCCAAGCTCACCACATTGGTGTCAGAAATGAGATGGAAAGAACGGAGAGAGAGATCCGGGAGCTGGAAGAAGCCATTAAGCAGATCCATAGCCACAAAATTGAGTCTGCCAGGGCTATGGAAAACCCGGTGCGGCAAGAAACTGAGCCTGCCAGAGATGGGAGACTTCCAACCCATATCGATGGCTCCAGCGCACCACAGCCACACTGCCCCCAAGCGACCAGGAGTGCCACTACAGGGGAATATTTGTCGCCTGCCGCCGGCCATCACCCCCTAGCAACCGGGGGTGCCACTACAGCGGAACGACCGCCACCAGCAGGCCGTCCAGCGCCCTCTAGTGACCAGGGATGCTACTGCAGACAACACCCTGCACCCTGTCACTGCGCCTAGAACACCAGCCAAGCTGCCCAAGTACACTGGGATGACACCGTTGGAGTCATACCTCTCGCAAGTCCAGCTAGTGGCGTGACACAATGGCTGGAGCAGCAAAGAGGCTGCCATTCACCTGGCCCTGGCCAGGAAGGAAAGGCGTTGCAGGTGCTCCTCGACCTCGCTCCTGCAGATCAGCATGACCTCCAGGGCCTGACCACTGCACTGGAGAGGCAATTCGGGCAGCGACGCTTCACCGACCAGAACAGGGAGCAACTGGCCAGCCGCCGCCGCCAAGAGGGGGAGAGCCTGGGCACCTTCGCTGCCGATGTGCAGCTGTACGCCCAACATGGCTACCCACAGTTCAACACAGCTGCCCAAGAAGAACTGGCCCTCCACACCTTCCTGCAGGCGCTCTCACCAGAGCGGCTGCGCCAGCACGTCCACCTCACCACGCCTCAATCCCTCAGCAAGGCTTTCCGTGAGGCCGAGCGGGCTGAAGTGATATTTTCAATGTGGCCCATCCAGCAGAGGACCCCCGCTCCCTGGCCACACGTCAGGTTGGCTGGCTATGACGAGGAGGAGGAGGATGCAGAAGGGAAGGTCCGCCAAGTCCAGCCTCCACCACGACAGCCTCAGCGATGGCCTCCACTATCCAGGCGACATCCACCTGGGCCAACCAACCGCTGCTACCGCTGTGATGAGCCTGGTCACACGGCCCGTGACTGCCCAGCACCAGCGCCGAAAGCCAGAACCACCCAGTCGACGGGAAACAACAGCGAGTGGCCCAGTGAGGGGACCGCCACTCCAGTCTCCAGCCCCCCTCCAAGGCCGATGCATGCTGGTCGGTCGCCTAGGTCACACCCAAGGACTTTATTTGAACTGCCAACTCGATGGCCAACCCTGCCAGGCCCTGGTAGACACACATCTCTCTGGTGCGACCTGGGATCCTCCCAGGCACCACCGGCCCACTCTCAACGGTGTGGTCTCCAACCAACACCCAGCTGACGACGGTGACGGGAGAGAGGGCTGACATGAGGGGGAAAGGGCCACTGTGGGTTCATGTCAGAGACCAGGAGCTGGTGCATGAGTTCTGGCTTGCCAACATCCGGGACCCGTGCATCATCAGCCTGGATCTGCTGACCCGCTGGGGAGCCTGTGTTGACGTGTCAGGGGCAGCCATTACCCTCGGCACAGAGACCGTAACGCTCCAGTCCTTGATGACTACATGGACATCTTCGCTGCCTGTGACGAGGACTGCAGACAGACCGGGCTGGTCCAGCACACCATCGAGAAGGGCTCTGCACAGTCCATCCATCTGCGCCCACAACGGCTGGCCCTCGCTAAACGGCAGGTGGCGGAAGACAAGATCCGCGAGATAGCTGCTGCTGGAATGATCGAGCCCTCCAAAAGTCCGTGGGCGGCTCCGACCGTCTTGGTGAGAAAAAAAGACGGCGACTGGCGGTTCTGCGTCGACTACCGGCGCCTCAATGCCATCACAAAAAAAGACTCTTACCCGCTACCTCGAATCGATGACACCATCGAGCACATCGCAGGGTCCAGCTGGTTCAGCTCCCTCAACCTGCGCAGCGGCTACTGGCAGATAGAGTTAGCTCCTGACGCAAAGACTGCCTTCACCATCGGGCAGGGGCTGTGGCAATTCCATGTCATGCCGTTCGGGCTCTGCAATGCGCTGGGCACATTCGAGCGGCTGATGGAGAGGGTGTTGGCGGCTGTCCCCCGGAGTCGTTGCATTGTGTACCTTAATGACCTGCTGGTGCACGCCAATGACTTCGACAGAGCCCTGTCTAACCAGTGTGAGGTCTTCACTGCCATCCGTCAAGCCGGGCTGCAGCTGAACCCCAAGAAATGTCACCTGTTGAGGAGGGAGACAGCATTCCTGGGTCACGTGGTCAGTGCCCGCGGCGTAGCCACCGACCCAGCGAAAGTGGCTGCTGTCCGAGACTGGCCAACTCTGGCCAATGTCAATGACTTGTGAAGTTTCCTGGGTCTGGCGTCCTACTACCACCGCTTCTTCCAGGACTTTGCAACCATCGCCAGCCCACTCCACCGCCTGATCGATAAGGGCCAACCATTCAACTGGGACGACGCCTGTGCTGCAGCCTTTGCCCGACTCAGGGCGGCCCTCACTGAAGCCCCAGTGTTGGCCTACCCCAACGCCCAAAAGGCCTTCATCGTAGACACTGATGCCAACAACGTGGGGGTCGGAGCTGTCCTCTCTCAGCATGAAGGAGGTGGGGAGCGTGCCGTGGCCTACTTCAGCCGCGCCCTGAGCCGAGCAGAGAAGAACTACTGCGTCACCCGACGCAAGCTGGCAGTGGTCCTGGCGCTACGGCACTTTCGGCCGTATTTGCACGGTAGCCACTTCCTCATCCGCACCGACCATGCCTCACTCACCTGGCTCCTGAACTTTAAGAACCCTGAGGGCCAGGTTGCCCGATGGCTGGAGGCCCTTCAGGGGTATGATTTTGAAATCCGGCGGGGTGACACCATGGCACCATCGACGCGCTCTCCCGGGGCCCCTTCGCGGTATTGGAGTGCCACTACTGTCAGCGGCAAGAGGAGCGGGGCCAGATGACGGCGACAATGGCGGCCGTGCAGACCACCGGCAATGAGGAGGGGTGGCTCCCGCTGACCCCGCAGCAGCTGAGGGAACAGCAGGAGGCAGACATGACCCTGGCACTGGTGAGAGACTGGCTGGCAGCAGGACGGCGGTCCAAGTGGGCAGAAGTGTCAGCCCTGGGTCCCGAGGTAAAGGCCTATCACTCTCAGTTCGGTAACTTCAAGCTCCATGAGGGCGTGGCATATCAGAGGTGGCAGGCCCCCGGAAGAGGGAACGACCTCCTGCAGCTACTGGTGCCCCGTGAGCTCCGTCCCCAGGTCCTCCAGATTGTCCACGGCTCGGTGGGGACGGGACACTACGGGAACGCCAAGACCCTCCACCGCCTCAGGGGGGCGGTTCTACTGGCCTGGCTGTCGACGAGATGTGGAGCTGCACGTGCACTGCTGCGACTCCTGCACCGCCCAGAAGGAGCCAACGCAGCGTTCCCATGCCCCACTGCAGCAGTACTTGGTGGGGGTGAGTGGGGGTGGACATCCTTGGGCCTTTCCCCGTAAACGACTCCGGTAATCGCTACGTCCTCGTGGCTATGGACTACTTCACAAAGTGGCCCGAGGCGTATCTGGTGCCGGACCAGAGTGCCATCACAACGACAGAGTGGTTGGTGGAAGAGATGTTCACCCGCTTCGGGGTCCCCTTCGAGCTCCACAGTGACCAGGGGCGGAACTTCGAGTCCCAGGTATTCTGTGAGGTCTGCCGGCAGCTAGGCGTGAGCAAGACGAGGACAACACCGCTCCATCCCCAAAGCGACGGCTTTGTGGAGCGTTTTAACCGCACCCTGACCACCCAGCTCGCCATCCTCACCAGCCAACACCAGCGGGACTGGGACCGTCACCTACCCCTGGTCTTGTGGTCTTACCAGACTGCTGTCCAGGAGTCCAGTCAGTGCACGCCTGCTGCCCTCATGTTCGGGCAGGAACTCCGGACACCAGTGGACTACTTTCGCAAGCTGAGGGACTGCCTGCAGGTGGTCCACAACTACACTCGCCAGGCCCAGGCCAACGTGAGTGCGGCAGAAAAGGGCCTATGAGACACGGTGCCGGAGGCAGGCCTTCATGCCAGGGGACAAGGTATGGGTGTATTGTCCCGTCCGCAAGAAGGGGGCTTCCCCCAAGCTTCGCAGCCACTGGCAAAGGCCGGGCAAGGTCGTGGCCCAGCTGTCGGAGGTAGTGTACCGACTGCGCATGCCCGGTCGGGGGGACATGGTGGTGCTGCACAGGGACAGGCTAGCGCCGTACCGCCCTCTCGTTCCGCCTGTTGTTGGGGAGGGGGGCAACGGCAGCACCCCAAGCCCTGACCGGGGTGACTCTCATCCCATTGCGCCTCGTGTGAACCCCAGGCTGCCTGTTTGCCCGCGGCGGCCCCCTGAACAGGGGGGACTATGTACTGGGTAATGGGGTCGACCCCTCAGGTGGGGGCTATGTGGCAACCCGAGGATAGATCGCGTTCATTATGGGCAGTCTATCTGACAGGTGCAAGGGATTGTGGGTATTTCTTTGTTAATGTTTGAGTTGTTGTTTTTGATTGGGTTAAAAATGTTTTGTTGTGTTTTGGGTCACATGGTTGTGTTCTGTGTTTGTGTATGGACACTGTTGTCATTAGTGACCTGTGTTGGAAACGGGCTGTTGGTTCGTGTTATGTTGTATGGTTTGGTGGCAATAATTTGGTGGCAATTTGGTGCGGTGTATGGGGCACAGGATTGTTTACAACTAAAGAGCTCGTGACTCATTCATTCATTTCTTTAAAGTCAAGCTTGCCACAATATGTACTCTTTATCATATTACATAATTGCATCTGCATTTGATGATTATTGGTTGTAGTAATAACTTAATTAATAACTAGCTATGAATGCAGAAGTCTAGGAAACATAATTGCAAGCAGACATTCAAGTGTCCAACTATTGTACAATTTAGGGCTGAATGGGGAACATCATTCAAGCCGGGAAATATAGTCCCAGTCAGGCCACCCCAGTCCCAGGGGGATTCTTAAATTATGCTCCTGATAGCCAATCCGGCCTGATAAGCAAGCTATATTCTTTGTGAGCTCTCGCGGGCCACATAGAATGAGGTGGCGAGCCGGATTTGGCCCGCGGGCCTTGAGTTTGACACGTACCGTACATTGTGGGCGGGATGATTAATTAATGTGATACTACGGAATGTGATTGTGGGAATGTTTGGTGTGTTGTTGGTGGCTGGCTTAATTGGCCTCACCTGGCCCAGTTAGTCTGGGGGGTGTGGGGCTGCAAGCCTGTGGTGCATTGGCTAATCAGTGCGCCACAGGTTAAGTCAGCCACCAGCACACACACCGAGGAGAGCTCTAGCATGCTAGCTAGCAAACGCTCCATACCATTTTCTTTACAACTTTACAATAAACCGGATTTCAAACACCACAACCCGCCTGTGTTCTTGGAGGAGCCCCGAACTGAAGTCACTATCGTGGCATTGTGGCAGTGACTACGCTACAGTGATACTTTTATGCAACGTTATATTGCAATGCTTACGGTAAGAGACGCATCAATCACTCTCGTCCACTCTAAGGCTTACGGTAAAACGTCCTTCCCACCCCACGTCACTGTTTGGTTGACGAGGTAACTTCTCTCCGTGTCTCAATCTGGTGCCAACGTGATTCAGACACGGAGGAACGGACATTATAGTGTAGGTCCCGGTATGTGCGAACTTACTGAAAACGAACCATGTAAGTGGTGCGTGCTCTCTCTCCATTTCTCTATCTCACACTCGCTGTTTGAGCACGCAAATTATGAGTTTTCTGCTGCTTGAATGACACATAGATGATCCAAAACCTGTTTTGTTGCTTTTTAATGTACTGTGCCCGACACCGGGAGTTCCCGGTGCTCCCGATGGCCAATCTGGCCTGATAAGCAAGCTTTGTGAGCTCTCGCTCACAAAGCTTGCAAATCTGGCCCACGGGCCAGATTTGGCCCGCGGGCCTTGAGTTTGACACATCTGCACTAGACCATCAGGGATTGGAGCCGTGATGAGTGTGAGAGGGTGATGAGTCCGGGATCTGAGTCGGGAGGGCAGGCAAGCTGGTACTCTGTGCCAGAGGTCAGGTCTGAAAAATTATGGAAACACAATTGAAGCAAGGTCGTAAACACAAATATCATAGATCACCGTGACCGTCGCTATACTTACCAGGCTATTCTTTGGGAAGATCTGGCGAAGACTGGAGAGGTAAGCTGGTTTTTGTAGACAGAGGGAGGATTGATTGCGAGTGGCAACAGGTGTGCAGAAACCGGCCGTAAGCGCGTTCACCCAATTCTCCAGACTCTCTACACCTGGCGACGGAGCGCTCGTTGTGCGCGGGCGGAGGTGCTGGGCGTGTCCTCATTGGAGGGTGGTGCTTTGGAGGCACGAGCAGAGCGAGAGGCAGATTGTTTGACCTTTTTGTTCGTCAAACATAGTAACAAGAAATGTGAGCGTGTATTCAGTCACACTTGAGTTACTTCATTGTAGTAAATCAGGTCATCGGGTCATCATCAGATTTAGTAGAAATGTGCTTTATATACATGTAATATATATATACTACAAATGAAAAATGTCAACAAGTTTAAAATGTTTTATTCATTTACAGTAAATACAAGTCTTCATTTCTTTTGAGTTATTACAATAATTCCAACTACAAATGTTCTGAATGCCTGTGCATTAGCCCTTGCCGAAATGTGCAAATTGCATCTGCCGTAATAATAACGAGTCCCATAAATCACGCATCAACACAGGTAAGAGGTACACACAAATCAGAACAGACTTTAAGTCACACTGCTGGCACATGGACTGCAACAGATGAGGTAAGGGATGATTACTATATCGGCCAATATGTGAAGCAGTATGGGACCACTGCTACGACTGTGTGTATGTTTTCAACCGCCCTCTTTCCTCCATAAAGGTAACTTCAAGTGAACTTAAAAATGCATTTGTTATTTGGCAACTGGTGTAAAAAAAATGTTAAAAAAACACAAAGGGGGTTCATCTGGTGAATCATTAAAATAAATAATATTTAGTGTATTTAAGTGTATTCATGTTGCTTGCCTGCCAAAACCATAAACACCTTTTGTTGCACTTTTCCCAGTACCGGTAGTTCAAAGAGAAATGGGTTGAATTAGCTTTCTCCATCATGTGGTTGTATGTTGTTTAGTTTCATCTCTGCTATTCAAAATGTTTTCATAAAAATAACTAATCAGTGAACACTTAAAAGTGCAAGTGAGGCAGCACGACCAAACTGCAAACTTAAAAAAATTTCCAAACCCTCCCTTAGTAAAAAGATACAAGTTTGGATTCTAGATGACGGAAAGCAGGTTCGGCATTGACGGAAGTGGCCGGCAGAACAACATTTCCTGAGAAATAATAAATGGGCCCTTTTATGCATGAAAATCTACAATATTGTGCTTAACGGAAAACAAGCGTTCACAATGGATCAGATATTAGTCAGGACCTAATAATGTACCTGTTCCTTCAAATTAGATAGTACATTTGTCTTCAAGGAACACTTCAAACTGCCAGTGGGCCTGGCGATCCAGACTCCAGTCGAGGAAGAGCCACAATGGCTTCTTCCCCCCCCCCAATACCACAATCATCTAAAAATGTGGTAAAAGAACAAACAAAAATAACAGATATACAGTTACAGTCATAGGTTGATGAATGCACCACCAAAGCGATGCTCAAACAATCAGGGCACTTGTGAAACTGCAAGCTGTGAGACAACGTCATCACGAGGATAGGGGAGCGGGAACCCGGCTAGTGTCGGGAATGGCGAGGGACGGCTCAGGTTCCAGGTCAAAGCTGATGTTGACGAAGGAGGCTGACGGCTGCTCCACGGCCGGGCGGTGGGAGAGGGGCGGGAGGCCGTCTCCGCCCACCTCCTCCTCATGCTGCTGATTGAATCGCAGCTCCGCCTCTGCAGAGAGGCGGTTTTCCTCCTCCTCCTCCTCCTCCTATGCAGGAAGATGGCAGAGATGATCAGAGCAAAAAACAAAAAACATGGTAGGAGACATTACAAACACTGTGAAATTGTGTTCGGAGCAAGTCATTAGAGCAAGTACAATGTGAGTGCAAGTGTTACAAGTAATTTCTGAGGGGGGAGAAACAAAACTCAAAATTTACCATTTTGAGTTTTGTCTGTATAATCGTACCTCTTTCTTTAAGCGGTAGTACTCATCAATGGCATACTGGTATTTGGGCGTGGTTATTCCGAAAAGAGAAGCCATTCTTTCTCCCATGTAGTCACACACTGCAAAAGGTAAATAAAAAGCCATTTGTTGGTTACATCGGAGCACCATATGGGCCGCTGGGTCTCAGCAGCCATATTTGGAATGCTGAGCTCAAACCATGGGGATAAACAACTGGTGAAGGGGCACTAGAAGTGGATTTTGCGTCATCTTATTGTAAAGAAAGCAACTTTAATGTAGTAGAAGTACATTTTAAACAGTTCAGGATGAAAACGATTATTGTGAGCATTTCCTAGGTTAGATTTAGAATTGAGTTTATTTTTAGTTTACATTTCTTAAATGTTATGGTTGCAGTCCAATACACCAACAGTTGTATTTTATTGTAAAATGTAAAAATCATTGTGGGAATCATTGTGATTGAAATCTTTTCCTAGATTGTGCGGCCCCAACTCAAACTCTATGTTTGAAAAAGCCATGTTGAAAAAGCAAACCTGTCCTTTATGTATTGTAAACAGATGGGTTGAATATAGGATCAGTCTTCCTGCTCACCTGAAATAGTTGAGGTAGCTGCTCTCCACATGTGGAACCAGAAATACGGGCCCCAGGTAAGTTTGGACTAAAACACACAACAAGCCATAGACATGTATAAACCAGCATTGAAAATTACATTAAAACTGCTAATACTGTAGACTCTCACGTGCACAACCCAACAAGCATGGCAATATAAGATACTGTACATTACAATAACATTATCCCAACATGTACAAGACCACAACACGACCTAGGCCTATACAAAATGCACTGATGCCCCTGCAAATTGCCTTGCTTGTTTACGTTCACCTTTTGGCACTGCATTTAAAAGTTCCTACAAGATGCATGTCCACAAGCCGCTATCACATCCCATGTTCAGATTGTGGAGGTGTGTAGTGGACATAAGCTTCTTTATGCAATCCGCTGTGGATTATGTTTACAGGGTAACTTCTTCTCTGGGTAGCAATGTGTATCCCTCATCTGGTTAGCATTGTCTGCGTTCAATGGGACACCTTTAACGACTGAGAAGTCCAGTCTGAACCTGTGATTAAAGACGCAAACCAGTTTGGAGCTTACCGGGTCCACGGTCACAACATCCTTCTTCATGGGCGTCTCCTCGTCCTCCTCTTCGTCAGTGCTGTACTCCTCCATGGTCTCTCCACTGGCAAAATAGATGGTTCTCCTGGGCACTCTCACCCTGCCTTCTTCACCGGTCGGCTCCCCCATCTGCACACTCTCGAAGTAGTTAGCAGCCCCTGAAGTCTTAAAGGGGGGAGCAAGACATTGTCATCACAAATGCGATTTGCTCTTGTCACAACCATCGTCATCAGAAATATGACCGATATATCACAGTATTACAACATTAAACACTACCGAGGAACATAATGAAACGTGTAGACCAGAGAAAGTGTTTGACTTGCATTGTATTGTATTCCTTAGTTGTGTTGTGTTTTGTAAGCTAATAAAACTGCGTCAACATATCACCACTGGGTTAACAGTAGTCTATGTACACACTATAATACACGCATGTATTAATACAAAGACATGCCAGTTAATTTGAATAAAATACGGTGATAGGCATCCGTTTTTCAGCTAAAAATGCTAAGGAAGTACTTTTTTTCCACTTCGTTTTAAACGAACATGTGTAGCAGCACTAAGATGATGAAAGGTACGCAGATGTAGCATCGTATGCTCTCACCTTATCGGAGTCCATAGATTGGCCGAGCGAAACGTTGACATTAGTGAGATAGAGCGACACATCTGCCATCACAGGTACACTGGTTCCTAACTCTACCACTAAAGTACGGCGAGAAGTGACTGGAACAAGAAACACACGACGACTTCCTGCTGGCTGCTGTGTCAAAATAAAGGTAGTGTAGTACCAACGTACATGTCAAAACACTATGTGGCTGGGGAAAAAACGTAACATTCTAAATGTGCGTACAAGTAGAAATTCATTGTTCATTCAAAGTAACAAGTTGTCAGAGACACACGAAGTCTTGTTACATCACATTACTTCACGAGCACCGATACAACATATTTACTACTATTCTAACACAGTGCATAATGTTATCACATCGTCATCTCTTTTTCAATTTTCTATCAACAAGTACACGGAAAGAGCATACAAACTAGAGAAAGGGAGAGGAAAATATAATATACACGGTACCGTATAGTTTCAAAGTACCGTTTTGTCCACCTGGGGGTGCTGTCTGGCGGTAAACGCTTCCCTATTTCTGCCACCTAGACGCTCCAGAGCCGGCTGTTGTGGCCCCGTACTCCCGGAATAAACCTGCGCTTAAAAATGACAGCACGGAAGTCTGGCTCCCGGCTGGAGACAGAGATAGAAAGATGCCGCTCGGAGTGTCAGTGGGACAAAGTACCGGAGCTAGTTCGACAGCTGTCGGCAAAATTGATCTCAAACGGTAAGCCATGCCAAACCTGACATTAGCCTGTTATCTGCTCATTGATTCGTTGTGCGGCCTTCAAGGTTGTCATCATCCTCGGTGTTTCCTATCCACTTCATCCGCGTCTTGGGATGTTTATGCCATCACCTAGGTAGTGCTAGCGACACCAATTATTGGGATGGCAATGACGATTTGACAACAGCCATGTCAACTCTAAGAAGGCATTCTTAATGCTGCAATCACATGACCTGTCTAATCGGACACGTCGTAAAATGTGTTGAAGTTATGCAAAGTTTTGTGGACGTTTTTATATGCGAAAAGAGCGACGGCGACATGCTAGCTGTCAAATCGATGACACCGGAAGCTGTGGATGCTTGGGGAACACTGAGTCTGTCGTTTTTGAGTTGTTTCGTCATATTTTGATACTATTACCAATTGCAAAAGATTTAAAAACGTGTCTAAATATACTTCTACTTTTCTAGCCGGGGCACTAGGATTTAAGCATAATCCCATGAAGTATTTATGAGTGAACGACATTAGTTGTTCACTCAAATACATGCGATTATGCTTGAATCTGTAACATACAGTATATACCATGGGTATCACAGCTCCCTTTAGTAACAGGATTACTGGTCTGGGGAGATATTAAAAATATAAATGGCAGGATAATCATCAGGAAGCCTACACAACATGAATGCACGACCATTATCTGGTTGGTTGACAATTATACATTTAATGTGCTTATAATACGGCTGAATGAAGACACACTTGCTGACTGTGTGTCACAGATGACCTGGGCGAGCTGCTACTGGCCGAATGTAAGCTCCAGACATATCTGAAAGAGAACCCCATCAAGCAAGGGGCCAGCCCCAGGGGCCCCCGGCCCAAACTGGTGGAGGTCAGGAAACACCTGACTGCGGCCCTGGATAGAGGCAACCTCAAGGTGAGCATGCTGGGTTTCTGCTCCTTCATCTGGCTCAGAAATTGGTGCTGGACTTTGAACAAGGTCTGGTAAAAGTTGTGTTGAGTGTCATATCTGCATTACTGGTGATCTTCTTGAGGCTGTTTGGATTCCCTTATTTTAATGACTCCCTTATCCCTTATATATAGTCATTCTAAAAAGACCTAACAATCCGATTGTACATCCTTCTTTCTTTCCCCCTCTCTTTCCTACTCTCTTTCCTTCTCACCTGCCCTTCACTTTAGTCTGACTACCTGCAGGAGGCCAGCTTGCTGATGGCTAAACTCTGCTATGTGGAGGGAGAGTACAGAGATGCCTTGGGTAATGCAGGCGTTCATTGATTGGGCCAAATGTAGCCATAATTGGTCCACACAGTGCTCAGTTAACATCTGCTTTGGTGTGTTGACAGGGCACTATGGCCGGGTGAGCTTGGATGAGCTGCAGCTGGCAGGAGCTCCTGTCTACAGGCTGTCCATAATCGCAGAATCCTACGCTACTAAAGGTACAGCATTTGTATACAGTTGGACACTCAGTCTCGCATAATGTCATGATATAATTATTGATGTATACTACTGACAATAAATACTAATTAATGAATTGCTAGTTTTGCTCATTATGAATGGCATTCAGTCCCATGCGGTCGACTGCCATTTGAGCAGCTCATTAAAATAGCTGAGTAGGAAGCAAAATACTGTATGTGACGTGTCACTGCATATCCGAGTCTTACTTTAGATTAATATCGAAAGTCTGACGGCAGGCGAGCTCAAATCTGGGTGAATGGGGTGTTTCACTGTCTTTTGCTTAATATTAGTTTCAACCAATCATGTTGCTCGATGCAGGGACCTGCATCACTGCTATAATATAGTAGGACTGCAAGATCCCAGATCACACATATTGCTTGGCTCACCTATTGCCTTAACAATCTCCCACTCCCTCTTTGCCTGTGCTTAATCTATTTCCATGTATTAGGGTTGTGTCTGGAGAAGGTCTCGTCAGCCTCTCCTTCGCTATCCAATAACAACACAGGGTCGCCGGCATTGTCCAATAGGACGGCAAGTGAGCGGGACCAGGAAATAATCACTTGCTACGAGAAGTCAGGAGACATCGCATTGCTC